>JAJOZX010005213.1:0-107500 GCA_023014485.1 Bathynomus jamesi
ACAATTTTGTAAATTAAGCTTAAATTCCTTATTCAAAGGACCCATTTCAGGTACCAAGAAATATTTTATATCCTTCGGCACTGTAATACATGGAAGTTGAGGGCTATAAACATTATTTAAGAAGGATGTAATTAGTTTGTCTACATATTGAACAGGAAAACTATTATTAGTAAAGTATGATCTTAGATTATTAAATTCATCATTAAGTAAGGTAAAACTAGAGGTCAAATTATATCCTCTGAACAGGAGAGTTTTAATACAAGACATCTTATATAAGGTTGTAACATATATTCTGCTGGATTTTTTAGTTCATTCAGAACAAAAATTAAATGATGTATAAGGACAAATTTGCTCGAATTTTTAGTTTATTCACAACAAAAATTAAATGACATAATGACAAATTATCATCAATATAATTCCCTTCTTTTTCTATAACCTCCTCCCACCTGTAGAAAAGTTTTTTTATGCCACGTTCGAAGAAATCCCTTGGTTTCGAGTTAAAAAAAGCGATCACTTCGTTTTCGATAGCTTCCCTGGATTGCAACTTTTGTCTATCTAGGTGATGTTGCAGACTTCTGAATAAATGGTAGTCTGAAGGTGCGATGTGCGGAGAATAAGGTGGATGAAGCATTTTTTCCAAACCAAATGCCTCCAATTGGGCAGTGGTGATTCGAGCAGTGTGAGGGCGCGCGTTATCCTGGTGGAATAGAACACCGCTGCGATTAATTAATGCAGGGCGTTTTTCTTGTAATACCATCTTCAATCGTTGGAGTTGTTGGCAGTAGACTTCAGCTGTGATTGTTTGGTTATTTGGCAGAAGTTCAAAATGAATAAGTCCTTGCATATCCCACCAAACGCATAGCAAAATTTTCTTTGGATGGGGTCCATTCCTTGGCTGAGGTTCAAGCTTTGTTTCACGGCTAAGCCACTGATGTCGACGCTTAATATTGTTATAGAGGACCCATTTTTCGTCCCCAGTGACGATCCGATTAAAAACGGTGCCTGCAGTTGCCGAGAATGCAGTGATGTGCAAATATCGATTCGATGTTGAAGATTCGCTTGTGACAAATCCTGCGGAACCTATTTTCCAACCTTCACTACTTTTCCTAACAACTTCAAATGACGATGAATGGTCATATGGCTAACGCCGAGTTGCAGGCCAAGTTCTCTTACAGTTACCGTTGGGTTATCCTCCACTGTTGCTTTCAGCAACTCTTCATCTAACTCATTTGGTCGTCCTGTTCGTTGACACAGCTCAACAAAAAAATTTTTTTTTTCGTTGCCAAGGAAATTCGTACGAATTTAGGGTATTTTGGGGTTGCTGAATTCCAAA
Source organism: Bathynomus jamesi (assembly GCA_023014485.1). Classification (NCBI taxonomy): domain Eukaryota; kingdom Metazoa; phylum Arthropoda; class Malacostraca; order Isopoda; family Cirolanidae; genus Bathynomus; species Bathynomus jamesi. Next base: position 1,334 of record JAJOZX010005213.1, read on the forward strand.
ATGAAAGTAGTTTTTCCGATTTGGCTCTAGTTCTTGAGATAATGAATACCCTCAATTAATAGGAAACGTAACCATAACGCGTGCATATGGGAAACTACCGGAACATTCTAGATGGTGAGACACGCGAATATTCTGTTTACTCCGCGATCATTCTAGAATATTCCCCCTCCGTATATAAGTCATCGGCCACCCAACCAGTAAGTAGGCTCCGCCTGAACATTAAATTTTTTGCATTTTTACGTGTTTCAATGGGGTACCAATTATCTCATAAATTAGAGCCAATCTAGCAAAACCGATGTCATATTCGGAATCAGCACCACAAAGTTACCCCAAAATCACTCTAATATGATTGGCAATAAAATGAGTGTTGACCAGTGTATAATCGTTCAGAGTGAAGTCTCCATTTCTGAACTCCTCAAACCATCTCCTACACATCCATTCGCTCACAACATCATTTCCATAAACTCTTTGAATGTTTGTTGCGGATTCACTAGCGTTAGATCCTTTATGGAACTCATACAGCATCACATGTCGAATATGCTCTTTCGTGGGCTCCATGTTTTTTCAATTGCTGTAATATCGCAGGGGTGGCGCTGTAACTGTATGAAAAACACCAGAGAAAATATTCATTAACCTAATCGTACCTAGCCTAATCGTACACTAGCCTAAGTCATTCTGTACCATTCTGTATCGTGATAAAACATGTGCGAACCTGTCGCCGCGTGTATTTTGCAACAATTCTAAAACTATTTTACATTATTTTGAGGTTATTCTATTATCTATCATCCGTTTTCTAATCGCGCAGAATTTATGTTACAACCTGATATATTACATTTTTTAACTTGAAACAATTAAAGTAATTCCTATGAACTTATTTTTATAAATTTTAATTTTTAGTACAGTTAAAAAAGTTATTAAAATATAGTTTCTAAATCTTACTTACTAATAAAATGCTTACTTTATGAAAGAGTCTAATCAAAATCTGAAGTCCAATATCCTCAATGGCTTAATCCAAGCACGCTTTTCAGTCTACATTGAGATTAATCCTATTTATGCTATTAAGAATGTTCGAATAGTGCGTTTTCCACTACCTTGCAATTTCTGCCTCCCCAGACCCTCTCGATTGTTGATGGGAGGGATGTTCTGGCACCCGTTTCCTGAATTTCCAAAATTTTTTATTATCATTATTTAAGTTAATTTCACAGGTTTATGAGGATCGAATAGAATCTTCCAATTTTTGTCTTATGGCATGACTTATAATGAACTCTATTCTCAGTCTGCCATGACGACACTATAAATCGTGAGCACCTTTAGATTCCCTTTTTCAAGGTAACAATGAAATTCTTTCATCCAGGAATAATCTTAGTATGGCAATTATAAGATTTAATGAAAGGGTTTCCTACCCCTGAGTAGGCATACCATAATCTTTGTCTAATAACTGTACCCGATTTTAATCTTTTTGGGTCACTTCTCAGCCCTTTTCCCGATTCCTTCATTTTTTACCGTCTCCTTTTCTCGTTATTCATATGTATCCTTTTCATGTTATTTACATTTGATGAAGACACCGAGAGTTGATCAATACCTTCTTGTTTATTTAGATCTTAGTAAATTAAGTACTTTATTGTGGTTCCTGATTCACATCTGTCATGATTGAGAAATGTATTACTTTATACACACACACACACACACACACACACACACACACACACACACACACACACACATATAAATACAACTGTAAAGCAGTGATTTGTAAATTTATAGATGAGAGGAATTTATATTATTATCTTAATTTAGAAACGTATATATTTCATTCAGAGATTTGGAATTGGAACCTAATTCCATTTGGTGTAATTGCATACCATCTCGCAAGCCGAGAGACCATTAAATGTCGTCGGCTAGAGCTAAATGGAACATAATAAAAGTAATCACTTTGCCATGAAAATTTACTGATTTAAATGCAAATGCGCACACTCACACGTGAATACGAATCTTCAGAAGTAAATCTATGAAGAAAGCAGGCCACAAGAATGCGGATGGCCGAATCTAGTCCCTGAGTTTCCTGGCCTTGGCCCATTTGGGAGGAACGTTCTTTTTCACCCAGAGTTCACCCATCCATGACAAAATACTTTAATGACATGATTTCATATCCATGACACAAAAAAATACACTAAAAGTGAAAATTATTATTATTATTATTGTTATTATTATTATTATATTATTATTATTATTATTATTATCATCATCTTAATTGTAGTTCAGCTCTTGTGTTATAAATTAGGTAGCTGAACCTCATATAAGAAATATAACTTCTGAAACTGGATTCTTCCATTGTAGGAATCGTCTTACATGGAGACGACAAGCTTGTGCTGTTGCTACTTTACTTTGTGTACGTCACGACCTTCACTTTGTGTTGCTGACTTTCGGAGAGACATCTGTAACGCGTGGTTCAACTGACATTAAGAAGAGATTGTTGCATTTCTATTTCTATCGACTTTTATCGATTTCTGTCGGCTGGCCTGAAGATGATTGCTAATAATTTTGAAAAACAATATTGCTAAGAAACAAAACATTGCTAAGAACTCTAGAATATTGCTAAGAACTCTAGAGTCTAGAATGTTTTAAGTTATGCAACATGGGTGTTCCAGCAGAGTGTTCACATTTGTTATCTTACCTTTTTCAGGAATTCATGACTATAATCTACGGGGCCCCAATAAACCTTAGCCCCCCGCCCATGGCCTAAACCATTAGAGGTACAGTAAAACTAAACATACCTTACAAAAGAGAATTTAATCCTGCGTTTAATGAGAAACAATTAAAACTTGGTGTTCCGCCATTGGCTTCCAAGACAGCCTGAATTTGCTTTGGGTAGCTTGCCAAAAGTGACGTGAATAGATCTTGATCGTTACGCAAATTTGCTAAAACAGTTTCAATGTGTTGCGTCATTGTATCCTTCGAAAATCGATTTGCTGCAAGTTCTTGAAACAAGAGACATTCAACCTTGTCCTTTATAACTGATCCAATGTGTTCACAGACGTTCAGGTCCGGAGAATTTCCTGGCCATTCTTCATTTCCAAAGAAATCGATCTCATGGTTCCGCAACAACTGTTGAGTGGCTAATGCCTTAAAGCAGGGGGCCTTATCGTGCAGAAGTGTGACCTGATAGACATCCATAACATTGTTTGGGTTTCTTAGAAAAGGAATGACATGCTGGGATAGAATAATATCACGAAAATACTGTCCATCCCAACTCTGACCATTTGGCTTTAGTACCCACATGAGCTTCTTTGCAGTGAACAAAACAAACACACCAACACAGTCTGAACTTTTGAATAATTCGCGATAATGTTCATTGTCATCGATTTCATCTGGTGTTGTGGCCCACACTCGATCATTTTGGTAGTTAGGCCGACGTGTTACGTAAACAAAAAATTCATTGGAGACAGCTAAATGCATGAAATCATCCACATCTCAATCTTCAAGATAATGGGCAAACCACATTCTGTCATCGATGTTAAGTTGAGTTTTTCTTGGCTTTGGAAGTTCATGCCAACGCTTTAAACTTTGCCTATGACGGTACAGTCGAATGATCTCACCACTAACTATCTTTCCTCTTAACACTTCGATCTCTCTAGAAAGTTTAGCACAGCTGTTTTTCCGCTTAAGCGTACCGCTTTCAATGATGTCCTTTGTTTCCTGAGAGAGTGGCAAATTTGGGCGCCCAGATTTGGTTGTATCCATTTCACATTCATCTAAAGTTTTATTCCAATTTCTTTTGACGAAGTCCTCACTTCTTCGCAACTTTTTGGCAACCCATGAACGTGTTATAAAGGTGGCTCCAGCATCACGAGCTTCCCGAAATGTTTGCTCGTATGCGATCTATCACATGTTGCCTCTCCGAATCACCAATTAATTGAAAAGCCATTATATTATCACTTTATCAGCTAGAGTAATTTTAATACCTGCAATAAATAAAGAATTTTATATATTTTTATAATCATTAAAAACTATTTCGATATAAGTAAACATGTAAGCTGCAAATGGGGGGGGGCTAAGGTTTTTTGGAACCCCTTAGATCAGTGGTTCCCAACCTCAGGTCGCGACCCAAATCAGGGTTGCGAAGGGTCACTATATTCACTATTTCTTAATCTAATTTATGTTTATATACATATTTAAATTTTATCATAAACCTGTTGGTGGACAATTTAGGGTCGCAGCAAAAAAAGGTTGAGAACCAGTGATCTAGATGGTTTTGCCTAGAGAACGCGCTTAACACGTAGTTTAGATTTAGATGAGGCTTTATTTTTTGGATGATTGAGATGACTACGCATTTCTGTGGTCCTTTTTTTGGACTGTCTTAGCGGATATATTAACCCCACTGTATTAAAAGTCCCATTATATATCAACTGAGGTCATCCAAGAATCTGTTATACTTATTTTCAGTAGTTGGGTGTTATCTCTTGCAGTTTCTTCCTTTTTTCTCACAAATTCTATATTCAACTAAGGCTCAACTATTAGTTTGCTTTTGCAATGGTTAATACTTTTAGCAACTGTTGTTTTAGGGATATTTAAATCATTAGATATACCTCGAATTGAATTCCCTATATGATTATGCAAAGCAATTACTTTATAAATTCTGAAATTTTCTCAGTCCAATGGAAAAACAAGAGAATTAATGATACCACAGAATACAATATTAAACAGTAATTATTCGAAATAGTTTCTTCAAGGGAATATATAACAAGGGAACTGCTAATGAATGAAACAAATGAATGCAGCAAGTAATTATACAAACCAAACTTTGTTGAGTCTTCCTCATTTTAGTCTCTCTCTCTCTCTCTCTCTCTCTCTCTCTCTCTCTCTATATATATATATATATATATATATATATATATATATATATATATATATATATATATTATTTATATGAAACTGGAAGCGCTAAATGAATATTGAAATACTTTGCAGAGAAGTTTTTTCAACAAGTTGTCAAGTGCCTCACTCGGACAAAGTTTCTCCTTTTTAATTAAAATATTGAAGAACCTTTTCCATTTTTTTATTCTTTTACTTTCAAATGTTGTTTCTAGCTTCACAGAAACGCATTTTCGATGCTTTTGATGATTTTAAATCTACGATGCTTTTGATTTTAGCTACAATAGACGCCATTCACGATGGCGTACGTTTGAAGCATACTCATAAATGCGCTAATGTCTCGTATGCAGAACGTGTTAAATCTATTAAAAGACTAGAAGAGCTTTTTCACTACGATAAATGTGAAAGGTGTTACAAAGAGACGTTCTTTGAGTGATTTATAAAAGCACATCTGAGGCCAAAACCACGTTGGTGCAAATAAGAGATGTTCTCCTCTCTGTTTACAAATATAGTTACATCAGCTGCATTGAATGTAAAACGTACACTGAACATAGTTTTGTGTACATTTAACAAAATTCATGAAATTATAAGGATGCAAATCTAATTCACCGAATCAATTTTCTTACAATCCTCTATGAAATTTTGTTATTAATTATTATTGATTTTACTCAGTTAGAACATCAAAACTATGTTGTCAGTAAAACTCGATTTGTTTTCCATGCGTGTACGGGTTAGTATTGAGAAACTCTGAATACTTTCTATATTAACTACTGATTGTGGGTTGTGGAGAGACTCGAGTTGACTTCTTGTTTGTTTTGAAATATCATTGATTTTAGTTATCGGTTTTAACTCTATGCTTCGCTAGTTCTCCTGTTTAGAAGATGTACTAGATGGACCCTTTTTTGGAGGGTGCAAACCTTGGAATTTGAATCCTCAAAAATATTATGAAAAACAATTGCTTTTACCCCAAATGCGCAAACTTAACTACGCATTTGCAGTAATTGGTATGCGAAGTGACTATGACATTATTTGTGTTATAGTTATAGAAAAAAGTTACCATAAATGTATGATATATGTATACATGTTTACAAACACTGGGTTACTAACTTTTGTTTTAACGCGTTTTTAAAGCCATTGTACATCATTGCAAAAGTCGTGGTGTTTTTTATGGGATTGTACAGATCATCGACATCGATTTTAGAAATATCGAGTGACATTTGACGTTGCGAACGACATTAGCAAACAAATGCTAAATTTAAGTTTTCCTTGAGAAAATATAGCTGTTTAAAAATGCGAGACAAAAGTCTTGGGAAAAAAACACCACGACTTTTGCAACACCGTTTAACAGCATTTGTTCTCTACTAAAAGTCAGTATAAAACAATTCTTTCGCTTAGTTTTTTCTATTCGCTTTTATTCCGATTCACTTTTATTAATCTTTCAAATTACTCCGGTCGAGAGTCTCTGAAACTAAATTTCAAAATATGGAAATAGGTTGAAATTTGTTCGAGTTGAAAATGTTGCAACTTTAGACCTTGTAAATTATCCGAAGTTCCCAAAATCAATTACTGAACTTTTTCAACTTATTCGGAAATTTTAATTAAGAAACATTTTGCGGAGGATAAAATGGTCTTAAAAAATTCTTTGAAAGTTTTGACACAGGCGGTAGAAAAAGGGAAGTCCAAGCAATAAAATAATCTTCATTCCAACTGCTAATTAAGACATTTCAGACTTTAGGAAATTAGTTTATTGCAACATTCCATATTTATTTTATTTTCTCCATTAAAAACGCTGTTTTCTTGTACCATTCAATTTATTTATTTATGAAAATGCTTTTCATCGTAAAAGAGAATTTAATAAATTTCTGATGTATTAATTTTTACATTTTTTTTAGGTTTCATAAAATTTAAGTTTTTTTGGTACTATTTTTATTGTTTTCATTAAGCCATTAAAAGCAAATGGAATTAAAGAATTAAAAAAATAGATTTAGTTCAATCAGCCAAACTGGAATGAAAATCTATAGCTGAACCAATCCAACCCAATAATAATCAGTCACGGGGCATTCAGGCCAGCTAATGCGGCCTTAACTCATGGATTATCATTACCAGAACCATGGAGAGTCGGACCCCCAACCTTAGTGCCTTCTCTTCTTTTATAGGATAATGATGTTATTCACTGAACTACGGGCGCTGACAACCCATCCCAGTAGTAATCAAACTAACGAAACTAAACTGCGCCCAACCACCTTCCCCTATCCCCCCAAAAATCCAACAGAAGATTAACAAACAAACTGAATCTGTGCTGACCTTGTCCAAAGTTAAGTATTGGTGAGTTTGGGCCACGTTTAACTTTGTGGTTTTTATACACTGTTATCTGTATTAATCTTTACTATTTTCTCTAAACGTGCAAGAAAAGTCTCTTCTAAGAAGGATTTGTCGCCCATTTTTGCGTACAAGTATTTATCGTATTTGCACCCTCCCCTTTTCGATGGAGTCTGGGGGTCACACTTCAGCTCCAAACTGTATTGCAAGTGACTATCCTCACTTAATTAAACTCGTCGAGATTAAAGCATAATCAGACTTTCATTCTCAGAATTCAGAGTTTGCTTTCATGAAAAGAATGAAATAATAACCTTAGATCCAAGGGTAATAATGAGGCGCTGTCTTTAACGAATTATCAAATAGTTAAAGACCTATATATAGACTGCAAGATTTTCATGTATATATAGAATAAAATAATAGAGTGATGCATTATACAGGGTGTTTGAGGTCGACCCTAGAAATATGGAAAAGAAACACTTCATATTAGTTGGAATTACTATGACAAACTTCAAATACCAAATACCAAATACAAACTACAAATTCCGCCAATTTGTAGTTTGTATTTGGTATTTGGTATTTGAAGTTTGTCATAGTAATTCCGTAATTAATATGAAGTGTTTCTTTTCCATATTTTTAGGGTCGACCTCAAACACCCTGTATCTCAAAACATCAAGAAGAAAATTCTCACTATACAAGTGCACATTTAATTATTTTCTTTTGTCCCAATTCAACCTACATTTCATAAACTAACTGAAATTAATGATGAGTGAGGAGGGCCAGAAACTGGGGAAACGCTCAAGCCAACTAATGGGATCCATTGTGGTAATTATTACCAGCACTATCGGGAATAGAATCTCCCCCATCATTGTCTTCACTTCGCTTATAAGCAAACGTACTCTCGAGTTTAGTTTACAAAACCTAGAATAAAACTTTACTTTGGCGCATGCGTAGAACGATGGTTCAAATAAAGATATAAAATTTAAGGTTAATCCTTCCTCTTTGTCCTCAGTGAGTACTGATAGAAAACCTAAACAAAAAAGTTTTATAGGAAAATCCGAAAACGATAAGAACAACAAAGTGGTCTGGAAATGTTTACCACGGAAATAATATTCTGATTAAGAATATAAAGGTAGCGATGTTTTCATTTTCATACGCAAAACAATCTTTGGCATTAAAGTTTTTAATTCTCCCTAATGCGAAGAAGGGAACACTGGGAGACATTTTGTTGACGGACATTCTTTTGACAAGAGTCCTGTTCAGGTATGGAAATAGATCTTTTTTTTTAAATACAATTTTCGATGCAAATTTAAATTTGCTTTTCCCATACTTGTACATTTACAACATTTAAATACTAATAATTTACCAATATACCAATATTTTTATTTCTATTCCAATACAAATACAAATGCGACACTATTATCTTTTCCAGCAAGAAATGAAATAGAAAGTTTAGTAAAAGTCGTAAACATTTTATTGCGTTTTGTAAATGTTTAGGACGTTTTATAAACGTTTAGGACGTTCACTAAACATTCCACTTCTTGCTGGGTTATTCCATAGAGTGTCGTAAAATTATTTAACCTTTGCCTAAGTCTTTAAATCCCATATCATGAAAATGTGATCAACAGCTATATCAGGTTCTAATAGATATTTAATGTCATCTTAGACCTTTGTTTTCGATATTAAATATTTTCACTGTTCTTTTTATTTCAGTTAAATATATATTTCAATACTAATCTGTATTATAATGGAGGTAAGTGCGATATATATATGTAACCAAAAAAACTATAGAAAAGAACGCAATCATGAAAATCTTAAGCTTCACATTTGAGCTCATTGTATCAAGATTTGTGAAGCTTTAGATTTTCATGGCTGCGTTCTTTCCTATAGTTTTATTGACCAAATAATTGAACCGACAGTAATTGGGAAGGCAGCCATGGAAATCTTGAGCTTCACATTGTGTCAAGAAGGTTTGTGAAGCTTAAGATTTTCATGACTATAGTTTTATTGACAAAATAATTGAACCCCCAGTAATTTGGGGGCCGCAGGCTCCCCAGTTACTGTCAGTTCAATTATTTGGTTAATAAAACTATAGAAAAGAACGCAATCATGAAAATCTTAAGCTTCACATTTGAGCTCATTGTATCAAGATTTGTGAAGCTTTAGATTTTCATGGCTGCGTTCTTTTCTATAGTTTTATTGACCAAATAATTGAACCGACAGTAATTGGGGCGCCGCAGGCACCCCAATTACTGAGGCCCAAGGTGAGAAGGGTAGGAATGATGTTCACAATAAAATACGCCGTAGGCCCACAATTCGATTCGGTTTGGGCCGAATGCCCAAGTACCGCAGATCTAGCGAAATCGGGGCGTAGCGCCGATCTTTTGTTGAAAGTCTTGACAGAAAGAAATGAAAAGGGAGTATTTGTTGACAATTATGTCTACAAGGAGATTCTTCATTAATGAAATAAAGATAAGTTTATGATGAAGTGTTCTTTTTTATATTTTATAACAGGAAATAATACCTTGAAGTAAGAAAATTCATTTCCCAGATGAAGTAATTTGCCGAGGGCTCCAAGCCTTCCGCAGAAAATAGCAAAAACCGCCCGTAGGGTGGTATTTTTGCTAGTATTTTTAATATTTACAATACCATTTTTGTAGTAATTCAATAGAGTGCAGGCTAAAAATTTTAATATTCCGATTTTCAATAGAACGCCAATCTAGTTTCCATTCCTGATCGTATGAATTACATTTGGTTGATAATACTAATCAAACAAGAGGGTCAGAAACTCGCAAATCGCTCAGGACAGACAAATGCAGCCCCATTGCGCTAAATTTTGTATTATTGTGTGCCATTAGCATCGGAAGTCGAACCCCTGACCTTTGTCGTCAGTTTACTATAGGGAAAAGGTGTTACTGAGTAACATTTGGTTGTTAGATTGCATTAGATGAGCATTGGCATTAGATGAGCATTGGTTAGGCTAGGTAAGTCAAATTTGGTCACGTTAATTGTTATAAAATGTCCATCGATAAAATGAGTATAATTTCTGAAAGACCATAAAATGCAGTGTCTTGAAACTTAATCCTTTTTGACCAGTATTTTATCCCATATGTGATAAAAATGTGTAGAAGAAAAAAGTAGCCTATATACACTCGTGATAAACAAACATTGGGAAAGGACGTTTCTTTGACTATCTTCTCAATATGCCACAGAATTTACAGAAACAAATTTGTCAATTTTTATTCCCTTACCGGATTAGAATCGCCTTCCCTACCATGTTCATCCCTCAATGTACAAATCGCTTTTTTCCTTACACTCTTCGGAGTTGTGGCTTTATTTAACAGATTTATTTGGTGTACGTTTATCTTTTTTCTCTTCATTACACTTTTATTAAGTAAAGATAAAATGAGTCTCAAATAACTGGTTCTGGGATCAAAATAACTCAAATACTTAACAGCCTGATGGAGGAATGATAAAATTTTAAAAACTGTTGAATACAACTTATTCATTATATACATTCATCAACATAGATAAAAATAAAATGATAGTTAACACGGAAACTATAAATGCACATTTTCAAGCTATGAACGATACATAAATGTAAATATTATTCTTCCGAATGAAATATGTTGTGGTATGAATGTCTATTAAAATCATTTATGAAGAATTTAGAATTTCTTTGGCAAAGTTGTTCAGTTACCACTTGAAAGTTCACATTAACTTGTGAAATGTCATTTAGAAGGCTAAGGTAAGGTTCTACAATTTTTTAAGCGTCCTTCTTATCAGTCCAGATTTCTTTACTTAGGAAGTTTATCAACACTAACTTCTGTTTAACGAAAATAATTATATAAAGGCAAAACTTCTCTCTAAAGAAGTTTCCAAGAAAATTCAATTTTCACTGCTTCTGACCGACCCTTAGCCTTATTGGGTTCTAGATTTCATGTTTTCGAGTTTATTTCCTTTAAAAGCATCTTTATTTACGAATATTTTCCTTTTTCAGAAGTATTAAATATCTAAAATCAATAATTATGATTTACTGCATCGAATATAATACCGACATACATCATGCTTGGGGCTCAAAAGTAAAGAGACACCTTCGTTTTTCCCAATTTTTTTATGTAATAATTAAAGTGAATAAATAATAACAGATTTATTGAATCAATATATTTAGAATCGTGTTGCTTTCCCCTTTCCATTATGTAAAACTGACACACGTTCTAGCATTCAAATGACGAGCTTTGCCATTTGCTCTTGAGGACAATCATCTTGGTATTTATTTATTTTTGTCAACCCTGTGTATTAACTTCAGAGTGTAAGTGCGAATACGAGCTTGGGCATAAGTAAGAAAATTCAGGGATTACTTTGTTCATGAAATTACCTTTAAAAGTAAGCAACAAAGTCAAAAATCTTCGTGCAACTGATCTGCCACTCATGCAGACTTAATAGGAGTTTTCACAGGGTGATTTTTTTTTTGTACAACTGTGTATACATCAAAAAAATTCTCTAAATGGATTTTTCATCTAACACGTCAATTTCCTCAACTTCTCCCCTCTTAGTTAACGTTCAATTGAACACTTCAAAGTGATGTTGGATCATTTGAATTTCTACAGTAACCTTCAAACTGCTTCCTCATGACTGGCTATTTGTTTATCTAATATCTCTGCTTGTACAGCAGGGGTAAAAAATGACGGGATAGAATTTATATTTACTGTATTCATTAATATTTATTTCTGGGGCTGCTTTTCGTTTGTAAAGTATTAATTGTCTTATTAAGAGACCTGCTGTCATACATTCCCTTGGAGGGGTTATAATGCATAGATTTATTGTTTTGGTTGGATTTTATGATGTTCATCCGCTCTCTTGTTTGTCAGTATGACCAACAAAAACATCTCCAGAATTTATAAATTAATTGTTTTGCCTAATGATACATGGAAATCAATTCAAGATATAGCTAATGACTTTAATATACCTAAAATAAAGTTGCTAAAATGAGTGGCCAGTTCAAAAGCAAACTGACATTTGAACCTTGGCTGAATATAGAATTTGTGAGATAAAGGAAAGTAACTACGAGAGATGACATGCAACTGCAAAAAATATATATAAGAAATTTTCTAGGAAGACCTCATTTGGTATTCAGTGAGAATTTGAAAGCAGTGGCATTGTTATGTTATATCCACCAGAACAGTCATAAGGCTTCACGAGAAAGACATGGATTCATTCCGACCATCCAAAAGTCTCTTGCAATTGCAAAATTTGTTCTAAACGTTTTTTTGGGCAAAGGCATCTAGACTTTAATGCTGAAGGCTAGCAAAGGTAAAACACTAAACATGAACATATATTTAATCGGAAGACCTTGTTTCATAAACTGACAGGTTTCAAAAGTTTTTGGCAATATTTTCCCCTAAATTGCGAGTAGTCATAGTGACCACAAGTTTCATCTTCACTTAAATTATGTACAAAATGCGATAGATATTTTCTATATACAGTAATAATTCAATAAATATTATATAAATCATCGGTAAACCGTGCTTTTGTTTGAAATTAAAGGGCAGTTTTATGTTTTTTTCTGTTCGTTTCTGATCCATTTCTGCAATTTCTACTTATTTTCATGTGACCCGTTGAGTGATGAGTCCCATTTTAAAGTCAGTGGTGTTCGTCTAGCTTATTTTCCAAAAATAAGTAGCTGCAAGAATACACGAGCTCAATGGGTGTCTAATACGAAGCACCCACAGTAGATTATGGAGTGGTTTTTCTTTATCATATATTATCGACTTGTGGAAAACATATTTTGTGGAAGGCATAATGAATAGTGTCAAATACGTTCCATTGCTGACGATAAAAATTATTGTCTTCTTTCCCTTTTCACACTTCAAAGTTGCAAAAAAAGTTTTTGAAGATAATAAAACGGAACTGATGGACTGGCCAGGAAATTCTCCGATTTAAAATTTCTGGAGAATTAATGGACTATTCTCGAGAGCTGGACGCGAAAAGAAAACATTTTAACAAAAGATAAATTAGTCAGACGCTTTCTAGAGTGCTGGTTCAGAGCTCCCCACATTACAGATATCTGAGACTTTAGTAGTATGCACGCATTTGGTGTGAGTAGGTGGGGGATGCCAGTGCCAAGTGACGGGAAAAGAGGGAAAAAGGGAGGTAAAAGCAAATTTTTAATCTCTCAAAAGAGGGATGGGGGATGATGAGGGGAAAGAGCGAAAGGATAAAGGGTGGGGGAAGTTTCGAAGGGGGAGCTTGGAGGTGGAGGTAAGCCAATCAAACAAAACAGTCGAAATTATTATTTTAGAAGGAAAAGAACTGAACCTAATTATTATGAACGTTTACAGACCACCAAACACCACAAAAAGTAAATTCCAATTTGCTATAAATGAAATAGAAAGTATGTTAAAATTAAGTGAAACTTCAGCAACAAATATTTTAATTTGTGGAGATTTTAATTTTCCGTTCATAACATGGAAGAAAAGTGGCGCAGTTATATATGTTGAGAAGTTTCATGGTAACATTACAAAAGATGATAGAACTGAAGCAATAATGCTATTAGATGTTATGCAATATTATGCCCTTACCCAGGAAATCTGTGAAGCCACTAGAAAAGAGAATGTTTTGGATTTAATTTGGACAAATAACAATGAGATAATAATTAACAAAAAGGTAACGCACACAAATTTCCCCGACCATAACCTAATCGATATGCAATTAAAGTTAGCACCCGGAGGTCCAGAAACGCATCCCAGAAAGTCGGAAGGAATATTTGAAGGTTTAAATATAAATTTAAAGAAAGTAGGTTGGGAAAATGTAAATAAACATTTAAGGAAAGTAAATTGGGAATTGCTACTTCACGAGAAGACTTCAGAAGAAATACTATGTATAAGAGAAACTGAAACTAAGCCTACATTACTGAAACATGTTCCAGAGAAAACAAAGAAAATGTAGCAAGCTCGAGAGAAAAATCAGGACACTATTTAGATTTTAGACAACAGAAACAAACCGTAAAAAATCTCCACAGATACAGAACTGAACCAATGAGACTCAAATTAGAGAAAAAACTATGCGAAATAGCAATGGACCTAAAACAAACATTTATCAAAAAAAAAACGAGGAGAGAAACAAGGTAGCAGAAAACATAAAATATAACCCAAAATACTTTTACACGTTTGCGAAAAGGAAAGTGCAGCGTAAAGAGAGTATTGGTTCGTTGATAGACAGGGCGGTCGAATACACAAATGACCCATAAAAAAATGAGCGAACTGCTTAAGGAACAATTTAACTCTGTGTTTAGCACTCCTAAGTCTGAGAAGAAATTAGAAAATCCAGACGAATTTTTCGACATTAATACAAATCAGCCAAAAACAAGTTCCGGCACGAACCTATTAATAGACTTAGAGTTCTCGGAAGGAGATGTCATTATGGATCTATCACAGATGTGAGAAAATGTGGCACCAGGGCCAGATACATGGAGTGCCACGTTTCTGAAGAAGTGTAAAGAGAGATTTGCCAAGTCACTATACTTACTATGGAGAAAATCACTGGACACAGGAAAAATTCCACTTTCATTAAAGAACGCGAACATTGCCCCGTTATTTAAAGGTGGTAACAGAGCAAGGCCTAAGAATTATCGGCCAGTAGCTCTCACCTCCCACCTTATAAAGTGCTTTGAACGTATAATTAGAGGCAAAAAATACTTACTACCTTCAAGGAAAGAATTTATACAATCCAAATCAACACGGCTTCAGAGCTGGAAGATCATGCCTATCACATTCATTAGACCACCAGGAGAAAATATTGAAAACACTGTGTCGAGGACCAAACATAGATGTAATATATACTGATTTTGCTAAACCCTTCTATAAATACGTTCGTCAGTGACGTAGGCACAGAAGTGAGTGGGGTCACTCAATGGTTACTATACGCTACACTCATAATAACAATGGGGCAGCGTGCTAATTTTAGGCTTTAGTATATGTATATATATATATATATATATATATATATATGTGTGTGTGTGTGTGTGACCATTTTAACTAGCACTTTGAGGTCAGGGGCTCGACTCCCGATGGCGTAATATTACTTTTATGCCTGAGACAGATTTGTCGTTGAATCTATACGCTACATTCATAGTAGCAGTGGGTCAGCGTATTGATTTTAAGCACGAGATGATCAGCTTTTAAAATGATGGCCGCAAAAGCTCATAATATGACGTCACATACATGCACACACACACACACACACACACACACACATACATCAATATATATATATATATACACGGTGAACCAAAAGTAGGTGGACAGTAGGTTGAATACGGTTTGTGTTATATTATATTATAACTATGGTGTTCATTATAACTATGGTGTTTGTGTTATATTATATTAAATATTATAACTAAATTTATTTAAATTTTATTTTATTATAGTATACAAAAAAATTAAATATGTATTCTCAAAATAAACGTTATCATTTACTGTCCACCTACATTTGGTTCACCCTATATATACACTTTGAAATTGAGGGCAACCAACAGCCCAACAGTATACATACTTGGCACGCGCTAATTGAAAGTCGCCTTTGTTCTCACCAGCCTACGGGATACGTATTTGGCACGCGCTAATTGAAAATCGCCTTTGTTCTCACCAGCCTACGGGATACGCCCGCTTGACGAGCATCACACTCTACTCCCAAATGGCACACCTCCGGTAAAGTGGTGAGGACAAATGGGTATTTTATTTCTGCAGTTTCCTCTTATATATATTATATATATATATAATTGAATTGAACTTTAAAAGTAACTTTCTTTTAAAAACGTTTGAAGATTAGATTAGTGATCTGAAACTGAAGCTGAAAAGGGAATAAAAATTGTTAACTGAAAATAGTTGTTCTATTTCATTCAGTTAATATTATTAGTTACGATTTTTAATATAATAAAGTATAACAAAAAGACTGAACATCACAGCCTTAGCATGAAAAGTAAACATTACAATATGAGAGTTATTAGTCACGTAGTGAACTAATTAGAAGTAACATTAAACTAAAATTTACTATTTGAAGTAAAGGAAAGAGATGAAAGGTCGAGTCTGATTATGAGCTATATGATTTTATTATTTAATTTCATTTATTAATTATTATTATTATTATTATTATTATTATATGTGCAAACATGAACGTATCTATTTTGAGGGTTAAAGCGTATGTTTTCTTTAATTATGCCAAAATAATATATATATATATATATAATTAAATACGCAGTGAATCCATTTATCCAAATTATCATTCCTGACACGTGTACTCTCAATTATGGATTTCACAGTTTGAAAATATTTGTCTGTAGCTCCAGTTAGCATCAATATTATTTTCGTTATCTGTATTTTTATTTTTAATCCATTTTGTTTTTAGTATTTCATTTTTTCCATATGCTGTTAGAAATATGGAAGTTATTTTTCCACTAATAAAATTTTTCATTTTAATTTCATATATGTATATATATTTATTTATTTGGGTCTCTCTCTCTCTCTCTCTCTCTCTCTCTCTCTCTCTCTCTCTCTCTCTCTCTCTCTCTCTCTCTCTCTCTCTCTCTCTCTCTGAATATATGTAAGGGATGGTGATGATGACGTCTCTCTATTTGTCTTTTCTATGTTCGTTTATACACCCCTAAACGGCTAGGTAACCCGCACCAAATTTAGTATAGGCATTAAGGGAGAACCAAGAAAGGTTTTATTAACACACTGGCTCTTACCAGTCGCTCCCTAGGTTGTGTTTGGAGGGGACTTTTGCTGCGCAAGGCTCAGCGGACGTTCCACAAAAAAAAAGAAGATATATATATATATATATATATATATATATATATATATATATATATATATATAGTTACTCTTAAAAAACGAAAAGCCAGACAGTAGATTTGAATGTTTCTGTCAGTATGTCATAAATGAATACCGTTGAGTTAAACTCCAAAAGAAATAGTACAAAAAAGAATTAAAATTCAAATTTAAAAATTTATTAAAAAAAAGCATAAAAGTTTGACAATTTTTAGATATTTGTGACGACATTAATAGACAGTAATAATAAAATAAATAATAAATTCAGAGCTGGGCACTTGCGGTTTTTTTTGCGGTACTGCGGTACTGCGGTACTACCGTGTTGGTCGGTACCGCGGAAAGTACCGCGGGAAATTTGAATGCGGTAGCGGTACTGCTGTACTTTCAGCGATCCTTTGCGGTACTGCGTTATGCGGTACCGGTTTGGTAGTGCGGTAGTAGTACCGCAGTACCGCAGTACCGCAAAAAAACGGGCAAAAAAACGCAAGTGCCCAGGTCACTACTGTCCGTGAACGTATTAAATAATAATAATAAATAAATAATTTATTATTATTATTATTTTAATACGTTCACGGTACTCTCATCTGAATATGCCTTTGGAAGCATGGAGTCCCTTTAGGCAAAGTTAATGACATTTAGTTCATTTATTACATAAAAAAATGTGAAAGTGGCAAGTGATAGTAATAGTGATAACAAAAATAATAATAATAATAATAATAATAATAATAATAATAATAATAACAATAATAATAATAATAATAAATACAATATAAAGTTATGAAAATGTTACATAAGTTTAAATTAAATGATTTATCGTATATTTAGTGTAAAATAAATGTATCTTAATAAAAAAATATAAAAAGAATAAATTACGAAATGAAAAGTGTTTAATGAAATTAGCATATATTTTAAATAGTTGATTAGAAAATGGGAATTTCGTTCCTATAGTAAAATGGCAGTAGTAAACTTATACATCAGTAGGAGCTAATGAAGTGCTTTTTTTTAGTGATTTGCGAAATACATTTAGTGATAAAGCCTGCCTAATACGCATGGGAATTGCATTCCATACATTGGCTCGTTTGAAAGAGAGGGCATTTCCTGCATTTTCTATTGTATGTATATATACACACACACACACACACACACACACACACACACACACATACATATATATATATATATATAAATATATAAGGCAGCATGAGGACTTTCACCACTGACCTTTTTCATTATTTATTACTTCTATTTCTATAATTACATCTACATCTTTATACAGTATTTAAAGGAATTTTTAATTTCTCTTTCAATCTATCATTATTTTTATCAATTTTGTGTCTATTTTCAATGCTTATATTTCTTTCCTGATCTCATTCATGGGGATTGTTGCTTTTAATATTTGGGTTTTTTTATATGCTACCATTTGTTTTGTTCTCTCTCTCTCTCTCTCTCTCTCTCTCTCTCTCTCTCTCTCTCTCTCTCTCTCTCTCTCATAATGTCGTCTTTTTTATCTTTTTCTTTATTTTAGAAGGTCTAGTACGATTCTATTTTTTTTTTGTAGGCATTTCGCAGAAGTGAGACAGACTCCTTTTAATCCAGGGATTCGATATTTTCAGCTTCAGTGTCACTCGATGAATTTTGCAGCTTCTCCCGAACGAAAAGAAACGTTATTATCAGGTTTTTACTGAGGAAAATAATAACGATGATGTTTCTTTCAAGTTGATCCTCCGGAAAGATGAAACACACACTTTTTTTTTTTTAAATTAGATACAGAAACTTTTTAATTTCGAGTCTGTTATTTCGATTCTTCGAAATGATAAAATGTTTTGCTATGATAAGTGAATTTTAGCGGAAGGAAAGCAAAATTATTATATTTTGAATCTCATTTTGAAATTTTTTTCGCAACGCCTTTGAACATTTTACTCTTTTTAAGTTTCTAAATTAGTTTATACGATCACTTCTTTTGTTTTGTATTTTATTTTCGTTTTTACGTTTTCGGAAAAGCGTTTCTCTTCCTTCGTATCGACTCGCATCCCTCGTTTCCTCTTTTGCAGACTCGAAACTAATTCAATTTCAACGTCTTTGAAGAGTTTCGTAATAAATTTTAAAACGTGAGTCAAAATGCTTCGATTTAATCTCTGATATATTTTTCCTGAATTTTTTTTTTTTTTTACAGAACGTTACGATGACAGGATTAGAGTTTGTTCGCCGATTGCACACTCTCGAGCGTAGTGAATACAAGTGGAATGAATTCACTGCAGCGAAAATTATAATTTGAGGCATAAACAGAATATGAACTTTAAAAATATATAATATATATATATATATATATATATATATACATACAGGGTGTCCACAAGTTCTGTTCCAGTTTTAGAATAACGCAGTTTTTGTATTTTGTTGCTTAACTATAAAATAATCTGAGTGTCAAGTTGCTATTGATAGAAGCTTGAACAAAAAATGGCGACTGCAAAGGAGAAAGCCCATTGTGTAATCTGGTTTGCGAGTCGAAATCAGTGACAATGTTGAACGGAATTACCATCGTTAATATGGCAAGGATCCTCCCTCCAAACCCAGCATTAGGAGGTGTTTTTGCAAGCTTCGAGAGACAGGAAGTGTGATTGACTCGCCGAGACTCATCCAAGAGACGTTCCAACGCAGCCCTAGAAAGTCTATTCGTCCTGCCTCAAGTGAACTGCAGCTACCAAGATCAACGGTACACAAAATTGTCCACAAGAGATTGCATCTTTACGCGTATAAGTGCAGATAGTCTAAGCTTTACAAACCATATTACAAATGAGCTTTCTCCTGTGTAGTCGCCATTTTGTTCAAGATTCTATCAATAGCAACTTGACATTCAGATTACAACCTGTAAATCAAAACAAAACTTCATTAGTTAAACAAAAATGCAAACAACTATGTTATTTTATCTCTTTTGGTTTTGTTGTAATAAAATTTAAAACTAGAACAGTACTTTGTGGACACCTTGTATTATCATGTTGTTTCCTTTTAGCATGAAACGAAGGTGACACACGTTCGGAATTCCATTGATGACTTTGCCATTTGTTCTTGAGGTCAATCATCGTGGTGCTTTTTACTTTTGTCAACTCTCTGTATAGTTTTATACGTTGCACATAAAGATAAAAGAAAAATTACTTCCTTTCAAACAATGGTCATTTAATACGTTAATTCTACGTTTGTATAAAAGTTTTATAAACGTTTACGAACGTTTAGGAAACGTGCATAGATAGGGGAGTGTATAGAAAGTGGAAAAGTGTTCGTTGCATTTAGTAAAAATATTCACAGATATTCACAGATATTCACTTGTAAGTGAATATCTGTGAAATTAAACTCGCTGAATGGTAGTGAAGAAATCCTGAGCGAACAAATGAAGAGTCTATCGCATCATGCATGGAAAAATTTGCAGCGTTAACCTCAAGGTAACGTCAGGAACCACTATTTCCCCACACGGTTGGGGTCGCTGTGAAATCTGAGAGTCATGCGCACCTAAGCCCGAGCAATCGCAAAGAATAGGAGGCCGGTCCAACCCCAGCCACGGCGACATTGAGAGTCGAACCCGTCCTTTCGCTAAGGGAACTCGTTGCAGCTCTCAAAATTTTATCATTTTATATATACAGACGAAAAGTTTTAAAAGCGTGTCCTCCCTAAACCTAGAATCGCATCTTAATAAACTATAAGGCCGACCAACGAGGATATGCCAAAAAAAAAAAAAATTCTTTATATACACAGTGTATCTATATATATATATATATATATATATCACACACACACACACACACACACACACACACACACACACACACACCGAGTGATTACAATGATCTTCCCGATTTTAAACATTTATTATGAAAAAACTAACAAAGCTACAGCGAAAAGCAAGATATACAAATAAAGAAGAACTCAAAACGTTTTATTTAGAAGCTATTGAAGCTCAATATGAGCTCCTTTTGTGGTCCTTTTAAAGTTACAACATTCCTGAATGAGCAATTGCCTGATCGTTGGATCGGGCATGGAAGCCCATTCCTTAGCCGGCTCGTTTGCCCGATCTAACAACTTTGGAACATTTGAAGGAAAGGATACGTGAAGCTGTTAGAAAATTTCAGTATGATATGCTACAAAATGTATGGAGAGAAACAGAATACCGCTTTGATGTCTGAAGAACCACAAAAAGAGTTCATATTGAACTTTAATAGCTTGTAAATAAAACTTTTTGAGTTCTTTATTTGTATATCTTGCTTTCCGTTGTACCTTCGTTAGTTTTTCATAATAAATGTTTAAAATCGAGAAGATCATTTATAATCACGTCGTGTATATGTATATATATATTCGGGATCACGGTGTTAAATTTATGAGGAACGAATAAGATTTTGAAATTAAAATAAATGTGAAGTATGTAAAGCTTAAATATGCATCTTTAAATAAATATATGATTAGCATTTAGTTTTAAGTCATTACAAAAAAGTTTCATAAAATGATGCCTTAAAAAATAAAACTTCACTTAAAGAAGCCAAACCAAAAACTGTTTCTAAAAATTCACTTCCTTTTTTAGTCTAAGTTTACGTTCATATTACACTTTTTCCTTTATACAGAATTATTCTCAATTGCACAAAATTTTCTTGTTATCTCCATTTTATACCAAAAAAAATGTGCATTAGTCGTTCAAATTATCATTTTTCTTAGTAGTTCCTGAAGATCATTATGCAAATGGCAAAACTTTAATTATTCCTCGAAATATCTGTTAAAGGACTTTAAGCGCGAGTCGTTTCCATGGAAGATATCAACGAAAGACGTGAGGAAAGTTTCTTGTACCTTCAAAAATTGTTGTTTGAGGACTCTAAATTCAGTTTCTTACAGACTACATCTAAATAAAATCACTCCAGTGAATATTGATTGGCTGCAAGGCAAACTGCTCTCCGGACTTTGTGCGGTCAGATTTCGGCAATTACCGTGCTTCCTCTGGGTCTTTCGTAGATCGGATTTAACGTTAAGCTGTTGGCGTCCGCTGAAAACAATTGGAGGCAAACAAAGGTAAACTCTGAGGAAACAGACAAAACACAAATTACTGCATAGTGAGTAAAGCAGTTTCTTCAACAATTTTAAAAAGAAATAAAATTCGCTAAATTCTCTAGTGTCCAAATAATGATCCTTCGCTGTGTCAGTCGTACATGAGGCGGGTACCCACTAACCCTCGCATTTACCTAATGACCAGAATTACGCATGATTTTGTTTATTAATTTATTTAGGTGTTACTTCTGAATAAATAAAAGGCATGACAATTTTCAGGAACAAATTTAAAAGTCGGTTAATCTCACTTAACAACTTAAGATAAGAAAACAAATCATACAGTGCTAGAGAAACATCGTAAGACTAATTTCACGTACATGTTCATTATCCACATAAGAAAATCCTTTTCCATTCTCATATTTTACTTGCACAAATGTAAACGTTCCCTTATATTATGAAATATTTACATTTGTTCAAGTAAACTGTGAGGATGAAAAATGATTTTCTTATGTGGATAACGAACATGCATGTGAAATTAATTACTTGCAGCTTAACTTCAAAGCATATACTGTATAGTGCAGTGATGGCGAACCACTGACCCGCGGGTCAAGTACTGACCCACGAGGCAATTTTTAGTGACCCACGAGCTCTTATTTAAATAAAATATTACTTTAATTTTTAATATTTTCTGCCTTACAGTTTTAAAATTATTTTATTCTCCCACCTAAATAAAACGCTGATACAAATTGAAACGTTTTTAAACGTATAGTATACGTTTAAAACGTGGTGTATGTATGACAACCGACTCATGGTGCGCGCCGCGCGGTCATCCGCCTTCCCAGTTTTGCAGTTCAAGTCCTTAAGTTTGGGAGTGCAAAATTATTAGTGCAGAAATTATCACCCATAAAAAAATAGTTACAAAAAAGCGAAAAACTAGTTCTGAAGGTAGTGGAACTGGGAGGTTATTTCATGAAGGGTGGACTGTGAAATACAGTGTTATTAAACAAACTAATAAAGCTTTTTGTTGTATTTGCAAAGTGGACATTGTTGCTCGCTTTTATAATATTAAGCGACATTTTGAAAATAACCACAAAAATTTGGGCTCAATGTCAGATGAAGAAAGGAATGAAATTAGTATGCGGCACTTAAACCAGCAACAACAGCAATCTGCTATTTTCAAAGGAATTTTTAAACCAAACAACAATATCACAGCAGCTACTTTTCAATTATCATCTACCATTGCTCAACACGGAAAACCACTTTCCGATGGTGATTATTTAAAAGAAGCTTTTATAATCAAATAATTAAACGTATTAATGAGTTTCCTGTGACTAGAAATACGGTCAAAGATAGAATAATTATCATGGACAAAGATGTATCTGATCAACTTTTATTGAATTTGACAAATGCTGGAATGTTTTCAATTTGTTTGGATGAAAGTACAGATGTCACATCACAGGCCCGTCTAGGTCTCGCAGTTTATTGCAAAATTTGATTCCGAAAATATAATGAAGGAAGAGCTAATTAAATTGATGACACTGCCTGAGAAACCACAGGACAGGATATTATGAATGAATTGAAGAAGGAATTCATCCAAATGGGTATTAATTTCAGAAATATTGTATCTGTGACGACTGATGGAGCGCCGAGTATGATTGGAAAAAATGTTGGATTTGTTCAATTACTTAAACAAGAATGAAACACCCTTTAGTTGAATTTCATTGTATTTTACACCAAAAGCTCTTTGGGCAAGAAAAGGTTTAAAATCACTTGAAGATGTGATGTCTCTTGTGACAAAGATTGTCAATTTTATAGTTGCTTACGATCTTAACAAACGTCAATTTATTACCAACTATTAGATGAGGTTGACTCTCATTTTCAGGGTTAGTCATGTATAACAGTGTCAGATGGTTAAGTCGTGGTCAAGTTTTGAATCACTTTGTTGAATTGTTAGAAGAAATAAGATATTTTTTTGAATAAAAAGGAACATGAATATCCAGAACTGACTGACATGAATTGGTTGAATGACTTACATTTTATCGCTGATTTCACATTGCATTACAATGCTTTAAATAAAAAGTTCAAGGTCGCGGCTGTGTTGTATCATCAATGTTTGAAAATATTAAAGCCTTTGAAAAAAAAGTAAATATTTTCTCAAAAGATCTGGAAGAAGAAAAATTGAAATATTTTCCATTATTGCAGAAACACTTCTTGACTTCAAAATATTTTGCAGACAATGAAGAAAATAAATCCGACGTACTCGAAAAGTACTCTTCAATAATATGAGATGCCAGACAATCTCACTTTCAGAGAGGTTTTCCACAATTCCGACAAATTGATGCAACATTACAATTCATCCACCTTCTCCCATACTATTCAATTTGAAGATCTTCAGTTATCAGCTTTTCATTGGCGTGACATTGGTAATTTAGAAATAAAATTAGTTGACTTCCAAGAAAGTGCAGTATGGAAGACTAACTTTATTGATCTTAATCTGAAGTTTAAAGAAAAGGAATTGGAGTCGTCAATTTTGGGTGTAACCAGAGAACAACAATCAGTAGAAAGAGTAGAGAATCTTATTCTTGCAGAATGAAACTCTTTACCAAATTCTTTTGCATCAATGAAAAAGCTAGCATTAGCTCTGCTAACAATGTTTGGTTCATTTTATTCATGTGAACAGTTGTTTTCCTCCATGAATTTCGTTAAATCCACCACTAGGAATCTCCTTGACACAGATATGAGTGCTGCATGTGTGAGACTAAAGACAACTAAATATAAACCTCGGATCAAAACATTAGCAGCTAAAATCCAACAAGTTTCTCACTAAAAATAGTAAGTAAATAAATTATTGTGACCCAATTTCATTTTTTTAAAAATCAAAAGTAAAAAAAATGACCCGCCAGCAAAAAGGTTCGCCACCACTGGTTTACTGTATATATATATATATATATATATATATAATATATATATATATATATATATATATATATATATATATTATATATATGTATGTATGTCATTTGCGTTGTGCGTCAACCAGTCATCTACATCCTACAGAACGTGACCGGAACAATGGAATCGCTCTATTTTTGGGTGGACAAGAGCAATTGCACTATACTGTTTGCCAACAAAATTATCATTCTACTAAATTTATTTACAGTAAAAGAATTTTACTGGAATGGGAACGAAATCTGAGTGTTTTACTACAATGAAAATGTTGAAAAAACTCTTATCTTGATTTAAGTGAACCGAACGTTTAGTAGATGTTGAAATTTCTGAAACATCTCCTATATAGGAAACGTTTTCAATCAAAATTCATTGAAAAATGTATGTAAATACTTGAGTATTAAGTTTAAAAAAAGGTCTAAATGTCAAATGTTTTTAAACTGTCAAATTACGGACCCGAAAGCTTAATACTTAAAAAGAGAAACCAGCATAGATGGTCACTGCAGTAGCGGTGCAGCTGCAGCCCTATGATTGAGGGGTTATTCCCTCATTTAGTGTTCTCCCCATTATTCCATCCTATCAGCTCGTGGTTAATTAACGAGAGTAATGACGTCTCACTCAAAAAGAATTAACAATCCTTTTAAAAAAGTTTCATCCTCAGACTGACTCTGAGTGAATTTTCATTAATGGCTATACACTGTCGAATCTTTCTCTCAAATCAAAATTTCCAGTATATCTCTGCTCGCCTATGATCTAGAAATACACTTGTGATGAATACAATTTAGCATAAAATGGCAGAACACCTAGAATTAACGAACGCAGAGGCGAAGTAGTCAAACATTTACTCGCTAAGCGATCTTTCTCACAAAATGGATCATTCGATGAAAGACGAAAATTTTAAAATTTCAAGCGAGAGAAAAGATATTGATCTTAATTTTCTAGAGTCTACCTTTATATTCACTCAAAAACCTTATATATATATATATATTATATATATATTATATATATATATATATATATATATATATATATATATATATATATATATTTCATTTTTTCATTTGTTTCGTTCTCTCTCCTCATCTTGCGCGGAATATTCTCCTATACAAGCGTCGTTCTTTACGTTAATTATACTGCGTGTTTGCAGTTAAAATGTATATATATATATATATATATATATATATTATATATGGGAATGAACTCAGAATGGTTCCCTGGGTTTTTTTATGATATACACAGACCATGCATGGAACAAGGGACTCTTCCTTCTAGGAAAATTAAATCCACTATTGTCCGAATAAGTAATGGTAAATAAAAAATACTATAGTGTTTTCTTTTTCATGATGCTAGCCCGACGAGGGCAACGGGTCACTCACAAAGAGGTCCCAAAAATATAGCTTCCCTCACCAGAGAGGATCCAGGTTTGGGACAGGACCTAGGGTTTAAAGCAGCCTAGCCCAGCTACATTTAGAACCTCAATATAAGCAAAAGACTCGCTGCCTTCACGTCAGATTGAATACCTCGAAGAAAAAGGGGTAACTATTATATTTTTAGCCAAAAACCAAAACGTAAACCTCAACTGGAAGAATTGAGCGTCCACTTTTCAAGGCACATAACATGTCCGTTTCATGATGGGAATGAAACGGACATATTATGTGCCTTGAAAAGTGGACGCGCAATTCTGCCAGTTGAGGTTTAAGTTTTGGTTTTTGGCTAAAAATATAATAGTTACCCCTTTTTCTTTGATGTATTCAATCTGACGTGAAGGCAGCGAGTCTTTTGCTTATATTGAGGTTCTAAATGTAGCTGGGCTAGTCTGCTTTAAACCCTAGATCCTATCCCAAACCTGGATCCTATCTGCTTTGCAGATAGCTTGTGAGGGAAGCTATATTTTTGGGACCTCTTTGCGAGTGACTCGTTGCCCTCGTCGGGTTAGCATCATGAAAAAGAAAAAACTATAGTATTTGTCATTTACCATTACTTATTCGGACTATAGTGGATTTAATTTTCCTAGAAGAGTTCCTTGTTCCATGCACGGTCTGTGTATCATATATATATATATATATAATTTTCTTTTTTCTTTTTAACTTTAGCCCTCATGTCACAATTTCCTCTCTCACACCTTTGAAAACAAGCCGATTCTCATTCTGCCTCGACTAACTTTTTCCTAAATCCCAGGGGTTACAAGTACGAGAGGAAGGAAGGGAATAGACATCCTTGGCTAGGTGAACTGTAACTGTTTTCGTGTTCTTCCAGTCTTGGAAATATGTTAGCATCAGAGCTCTGACACCTTAATTCCAAACAGGAACAAAGTTAACTACATTTTGAAGACGAGACGCCTCACAAGAGTTTTCTTCTCTTTCACGTTAATAAGGAATGAGAATTGTTAAAACACACACACACACACACACACACACACACATATATATATATGTATACATTGATTCGCTTCATAAATCATAGTTCATTCTAGAAAAAAGAAAATGATTCCGATTTGTATTTTTCCATCAAAATCATTTTTTTTTTAGTAATAAGCTATTTCAAACTTTTTCATAAGCTGAAAAGAGAAGGTGCTCACCTATGACAGTGAGATTAGTAGTGCTGGTGTGGGTCGGAGAATGAAAGAACTCTACCCTGCATTCGTAAATCCCCGCGTCCTCGAGAGTAACTGTTCTTAGAACGAGGGTAGCAGATTCTTCCGTCAAGTTTAGGGTCTCTTTCTGCTCTATGAGGCTATTCGTGAGATGGGAGGGCCGCCCATCGTAGCTGTAAAAGAACAAAACAAGTGATGGGTAAAAGGTGCCAGTGGTCTCAGGAATTACTCCAAACGCAAATACACCCTTATATATATATATATATATATAATTATGCGGGTTGCTTCTACAGAGCTTCAATTTAATATTTAGGAGAAATCCAATGACAAGGAGAAATGTAAATGCCATAAAAAGTCTTCTTTATTGCGCAACGTTTCGAGCAATACGCTCATCTTCAGGCTGTTTAATAACAATGTGAAATTAAAATCAATATTGAATGAAAAACAAAACAGAAAATTTCTATAACCTATTCGTAAAGACAAATTTTAAAAGACTGAAAAGAGGGTTAAATTCTAAGTTATACAGATTTACATATAAAAATTAAGAAGTTATTTTTAAATACATGTAGTAAATGTGAAATTAATACACTGGAAAAATTACCAATAGTACACTGGAACAATGGAGCTATCTACCTTACACAGCAGTATCCGAGGCCGACTAATTGAGCAGAGGCAGAGGCAGAGGCAAGGAACGGGAAACACGAAAGATGGCGAGGGAGATAGGGGAAGGAGGGATTATAAGGAATTGTAATACTTGTCCCAACTCACTAAGAATTTTAGAATCCCTTTTCATTAAAGCATTGTCCCCTAGTCTGAATGTTGACTCATCGTCCGTCCCTCTCAATTTGCTATGATCCCTCCTCCTTCCCCAATTCCTTATAATCCCTCCTTCCCCTATCTCCCTCGCCATCTTTCGTGTTTCCCGTTCCTTGCCTCTGCCTCTGCCTCTGCTCAAATTAGTCGGCCTCGGATACTGCTGTGTAAGGTAGATAGCTCCATTGTTCCAGTGTACTATTGGTAATTTTTCCAGTGTATTAATTTCACATTTACTACATGTATTTAAAAATAACTTCTTAATTTTTATATGTAAATCTGTATAACTTAGAATTTAACCCTCTTTTCTCAGTCTTTTAAAATTTGTCTTTACGAATAGGTTATAGAAATTTTCTGTTTTGTTTTTCATTCAATATTGATTTTAATTTCACATTGTTATTAAACAGCCTGAAGATGAGCGTATTGCTCGAAACGTTGCGCAATAAAGAAGACTTTTTATGGCATTTACATTTCTCCTTGTCATTGGATTTCTCCTAAATATATATATATATATATATATATATATATATATATATATATATATATATAAATCAATAAACCTTTTCATTTTCATATATATACAGTATATATATATATATATATATATATATATATATATATATATATATATATATATATATATATATCAGGAATAACATTCGAAGTTTATTTCTACATATAAGTACTTATACCTGCTAAAATTTGTCTAACATGTATCAATCTAAAATAAAACACCGAACGTGTTCGTAATAACAAAGTTTTTTATTTGATTCGTTCTCATTTTCTAATTAACTGCCTTCCAAGAAGTAAAATGGAAGGTGGGAGGCCATGTAGAAAGACCAGCACTATGCTTCTGGTTGTTTGATTATTCATGGCCAAACCTAATGTAAAACCATGAATAATCAAGTACCAGATAATATTAACAGCAATGAGCGAAAAATACAGTCGTGGTCAAAAGTTTAGAATCACTCTAAAACCTCTGGCATGTCCTTTTTTGAGTAATATTTTTGTGTTCATTATGGCTTGAAGTTAGAAAATGACGCTTTTATTAAATGAATCTTGTATCACATTGTGAAAATACTGCGCAAGGCAACTTACCACAGAACGTTTTTATCCTCTGGAGGGTGATTTGGAAATGGTAGAATTGAAGCATTATTCCGCCTCTCTTGGGCAGTTTTTAATTAATGATATTAAATTCCTTATAAAATTTAGTTGTTTTAATATTATTACTCGTTATTTTAATTTCAGTATTAATATTACTTATTATTTTCATTTCAGTATTAATATTACTTATTTTCATTTCAGTATTAATATTACTTATTATTTTCAGTTCAGTATTAATATTACGTATATTTTTCAAACTATCTGTAACTGAATAGAATACTGTGAAATTTATCGCAGTTTATACATGCTCAATCACAATTTGAATTAATAATAACTTGTCTATCGACACCGAAAGAATTTTAACATTGATTTTGTTGCTTTAGCTCGAGGAAAGGCCGTGAATTCGTAATTATTCCTTTAACTCTTAGGCATTACCCAAAGAACTTCTAATTTATACAGGTTGAAAGCGAAGCCAGGTTTGAAATGTCTCCGTAAGCAGTATGCAAGATCAAAATCAATTTTCGAGGATGGAGCGTACAAGCCAAGTCAAATCTGGCATGCCACGAATAACGATGCGATGGACTAATAATGCGATCAGAAGGAAATTAAAGGTCAAACTCCTGAAAAAAAATTGGACCGTGAAACGATGGACTCTGGCTTTACCGGGCGCCTAAAGCCATATCATGCAATTTGGGCAGCGTCAAGCATTACATACATGGTGGTCTCCTTAAGAGACGAAAGTTACAACTGCAATTACAAGGTTATGCTCGGAGGTGACTCCTCTCCTTTCTGACCTCCAATGTACCAAAAGAAGACTCCCTTGCAACATGCAAGGGAGGCAAGGGAGTCTCCTCACTGACCCCTCCAGGCACCCTGAATGTGGAGCGTATATGCTGTCGTACGCACATTTATAGACATTATAGTTTTATCATTGAAAAATTCTGGATCCTAGCCGGGAAGAAACCCGTGTCCATTGTTGAGAAATCCTCCTCCTCTGACCCACGGGAGACACTTCAAATAAATGCACCAATTCTTGACTATTAACCTTTTGGATGCTGTCTGACCGACTCATAAAGATTCTCATGTGTGTGTATATATATATATATATATAATATATATATATATATATATATATATATATAAAATGCAACCCCACAAGGAAAAAGAAAAAATGATTCAAAGGCCTTTGGTGTATTTAGCAGTATTGCTGAATGCGCGAAAGGCCTTGGAATAATTTTTTTCCTTGTGGGTTTGCATCATTCATTCATTTCACGTGTTTAAGTGTGAAATTCATCCCATATATATATATATATGGTGTGTGTGTGTGTGTATATAATATAATATATATATATATATATATATAATTATATATATATATATATATATATGTGTGTGTGTATAATATATATAATATATATATATATTATAATATATATATATATATGTGTGTGTATATATATATATATATTAATGATGTACATTATTTCCTTGAATTCCGAGTCCATTATTGATCGTCCAAGCACGGCAGTGCATGGACAAATCTTTTTTTGACCCCCACTAGTACTTCGCGGACGACTCTTCTGAAGACTATAACTTTTCTTTAGAAGAAACTACACCACACGCACTTTACACCGAAAGAGTATGTCGTCACGAATAATTTGATGTAAACATCGAACAAATTCATTAACTACAAAAAAGTTTAGAGCAAGTTTATGTGGCCAAAATGGTGTTCATTGAGTAAGACGTTCGTTTATGTGACACTGGGTGGAGTTTATTCGTCGAGAGTTCTAAGCTTCCCCTAACGGAACTATTTTATAATTTGTGTTGTTTGTGGTGAAATAAAGGGTGATCCAGAGAAATGGGACCCAAAAGAAACCCCTGTAACTCTTAAAGTATAAGTCCTTTTATAAAATCATACGCATCATTCGAAAGAGGATAGTTACAAGTTTGTACAGGATTGTATAGGTTTTGACAATACAAGACAAGATAAGATACAAAACAAAATAAAAGTGTAGTTAAAACTAACCCTTCAAGATGACTGCATGGACTGTGGAACAGCTGCGTTTCATAACTGAGCAATATTATGAGCATGGAAGAAGTGTAGTTTCAGCTCAAAGATCTTTCAAGACAAATTTTCAGATGTCAAAATCACCTTCTAAGAAAGTAATCCGTCGGTGTGTCAGAAATTTTTCCCTAACTGGCAGCATTGGAAAAGAAAACCAACTGGAAGAGTGCGCACAGCAAGGATAGACGAGATCATTAACAGAACTCATGAAATTGTACAGGATAATCCTAACATAAGCATCAGACGTGCTTCTCAGCTGTTAGGAGTTGGATATGGAACAACAACACACCGTATATTCAAACAAAATTTAATGCTCTTTCCATATAAAATTCAAACAGTGCAACAACTAAACGATGGAGATTTCGCACGAAGACGACAATTCTGTCAATGGATCCAACAGAAGGTAAATGACACCACCAATTTTCTAGCAACTTTGATTATGTCAGACGAAGCCCATTTTCACTTGAATGGAACTGTAAACAAACAAAATTGTCGTTTCTGGGCAACAGAAAATCCATTGAATATTACCGAAGTCCCGTTGCATAGCAGCGTGTAACTGTTTGGTGTGGTCTTACTGCATCTCAGATCATAGGGCCGTACTTTTTCGAGGATTCCACCGGAAACTCGGTCACTGTAAATGGTGATCGCTACGAAAAAATGTTGACCGATTTCCTTATTCCTAAATTAAGAGATCTTTGTCTAGAAAACCACTGGTTCCAACAAGACGGAGCTACCTGCCATACCACGAGCAACTGCATGGCAGTTTTGCGTCAAACGTTTCCAGGCGAGTTAATCTCAAGATTGGAGACGTTGAATGGCCCGTAAGGTCTCCGGATTTTTCTCCCTTAGATTATTATCTCTGGGGATATTTAAAGAGTAGGGTCTACAGAAATAACCCAACGACCTTGCAAGAATTGAAGGCCGCCATCACAAATGAGATACAGGCCATACCACCGCACACTCTTGCAAAAGTGATGCAGAACTTACAAGCGATAACACTGGAATGCTTGGCAACTAATGGAGCACATTTGAAAGAAGTCATTTTTAAAAAATAAAATTTCATAATAAACTTGTGACTCTACTCTTTCGAATGATATATAGTTTTCATGAAAGGAATTAAATATTAAGAATATTTGGCTTTTTTTTATGGGTCCCATTTATCTGGATCACCCAGTATAATAAATAATTTTGTGCATCTAGATTCTAGTCATTTCACGCTTCTACAAAATTTGTACTCTTGTGAAATCGAGGAAAAGCAAGTCACTCCATAAATTTACAGAAATACCACAGCCATAAAAATTTTGAGCTTCACATCCAAAGCCAGTGAGACCAAATTTGCATTCAAAATGTAAGTGGTTTGTGAGCTTAAAGTAAATTTTAAGTTCTCACTGGCTTAAAGACTTCTGTTCAAAAGGTAGGATGAGCGCTATTTTGTGGAAAATTTGTGTTTAATCAAAAGGCGTTGGGTACAAAAATAATGGACTAGTCTGAAAAATGCGTCCTGCCAAAAGGGAAATCTTTTTTTGTGCATTATAATAAAACTTAAAAAGGACAGGGCAAGAACAACACACATAAAAACATTTGGGGTTAAAAATTCAAAGTCAAAGAAACCAAAAATATTTAGCAGCAGCTCTAACAAAGAAGAAAAAGAAAAAATATATACAAACAGAAACAGTATACATATTAAAATATATATACTGAAACCAGTGCGAAAGAATATATATATATATATATATATATATATACAGTATACATATTAAAATATATATACTGAAACCAGTGCGAAAGAATATAATATATATATATATATATATATATATATATATATATTATATATACAGTATACATATTAAAATATATATACTGAAACCAGTGCGAAAGAATATATATATATATATATATATATATATACAAAATTCTTCAGCATATCTTAACGTCTCATGGCCAAGTGAAGAATGTGGCGGCTCGCAAAATTCGAATCTTCAGTGGCATTAGTTCCTGATTAACTTAGCATTGATATGCATGTAATTACACCAGGTTTATGAAAATAAGCTTAAATGGTATTTAATTAATATTTCTTCCAATAGATGGCGCTACCCACTTCGATTAAATTATTTTCAAGGAATCAGTTCTCCGAAAGGTGTTTCATCAAGCATCGAAGTCTGATGAAAATGCTGTCATCATCTGAAGGCACGAAGGCACTTGTTCAATGAAAGAATTTCTCACATCTTGATGAAAATTCTATTCTCACTGTACATGTTAAAAACTGCCGCCAATTTTTTTTTTTTTAACGTTGAACTTTTAACGTCAAATGTTTTTGTACTATCCTTGTGCTGTTGTTTTTAAAGTTTATTATTATGTATACAAAAAAGTTTGCCTTTTGCAGGACGCATTTTTCAGAATATAGCAAGATATGTGTAAAAGTGATCATACTTTATATCAGAGGCTTTGGTAAATCCTGTTTTAATATTTATCGTTTGGAATTATTATTATATTATAAAAATAAGACGAATTCCATCACAACAATAAACTGAATAGAATTTTACTCGAGAAATAAAAACAAAATACAAAAACTCGGCTTCGACCACCTGAACTTCCCCAATTGAGAGCAATGGACCCTGATACCAGCGTTCGTAACTCGGTGAGTAGCACCATTTCCCTATAAGCGAAGTCAGGGTCGAGGGTGGTAAAAATGGACCTATACCCATTTTGTCGACAAGACCAAAACATCGGCACTTTAAAATACTAACTTAACCTAACCTAATCTAGCGTAACCTAACAAAGCCTAACTTAATCTAACATAATAATAATTTGTCGATAGAATGTCAAGTTGATCAGATGTCATAAGGCCGGTAAAACATCCAGGACTTAGCGCAAAGGTCATATTTGTCTGTACTGAGCGCTGTGCCAATTTCTTGCTCTCCTTACTGATTATTATTGGACCCAGATGTTCTTCCGTGAGCCATAGATGAAGGTAACGAGATTTTGTTCAGAAGTTATATTTGATACGGATGTGTTTTGCGCGTTGAGCATATATTATTTCTCTTATACTGTTCTGGCTTCGTGTTTATTTGTGATGAGCATCTTTTTCTTATTTTTTGTTCAACTAAAGAATTATATTTCCAACCATGATTAAAATACTTAGATCATATATATATATATATATATATATTATATATATATATATATATATATATTATATATGATGATAAAACCATGAAGACAAAAGAAACACAAAGTGGTGCTCAAGCGCTTTCGTCTAATGACATCCTCAGGAACACTGAAGTAAAAGGAGAGTTCAAGACAATATATAGGTTCCAAAAATATATATACAGTGTGTATATATATATATATATATATATATATATAGTAAGTATAGAAATAAAAATTGTGAGAGGAGCAAACACATTTGTACGGAAAACTAACAATTTTAGCACTTTGTCCGAAATTCAACATAATTCAAATGGCTTGTTTACAAACAATTTTTTATAGTTATTGTCTGAATGATACATAGGTCACAAAAGAATAAAGAAATGAAAATAAATTTTTCTTTTGTGACGTATGTATATTCAGACAATAACTATAAAAAATTGGTTGTAAACAAGCCATTTGAATTTATGTTGAATTTCGGGCAAAGTGCTAAAATTGTTAGTTTTCCGTACAAATGTGTTTGCTGCTCCCACAATTTTTATTTCTATACTTACTATATATATATATATACTGTATATTATTTTTGTAACCTATATATTGTCTTAAACTCTCCTTTTACTTCAGTGTTCCTGAGGATGTCATTAGACGAAAGCGCTTGAGCACCACTTTGTGTTTCTTTTCCCTTCGTGGTTTTATTCATCATAAATATTTTTCACGTGTCACTTTCGTGAAATAATTTTCATATATATATATATATATATATATATATATATATTTCACAGCCAAGATTGATGGCTGCAAAGAACTCAACTACTGGGAAAGACTACGTAAACTAAATCTGT
This sequence comes from Bathynomus jamesi, assembly GCA_023014485.1. Classification (NCBI taxonomy): domain Eukaryota; kingdom Metazoa; phylum Arthropoda; class Malacostraca; order Isopoda; family Cirolanidae; genus Bathynomus; species Bathynomus jamesi. The sequence continues at coordinate 36,884 of JAJOZX010005213.1, forward strand.
ACTCACTGGAAAGAAGAAGAGAGAGGTACATCATAATCTACATATGGAAAATGATCGAAAAACTGGTACCAAACCTAAAACTAAACCCAATTACCATTCAAACAACACTGGAAAATAGGAAAGGCAGAATGTGTAGTGTTCCCAAGTTAAAAGCACGACAAGGGACCTCCTCAACCCTGAAGGAAAATAGCTTGGTTGTCAGGGGGCCAAGACTTTTCAACCAGCTTCCTAAGGACCTCAGAAACGTAACGGGGGTCAAAGTTGAAGTCTTCAAGAAAAGACTGGATGCCTGGCTCAGGACAGTACCAGATGAGCCGGGCGTGCCTGGCTATGTACGGTGGAGAGCGCAAGAAAGCAACTCGCTCCTCCACCAGGCCAGACCTAGAGGCAGGGCCACCAGCTTGACCTCCGTGTGAAGAGAGACCAACACACGAAACAACATAAGGTTCATAGGTAAGGTATATATATATATATATATATATATATATATATCACGGTCAGTATTTTACTTTCAGTTAGATTAGCCATTAGAGGATAATCTTAGATAAAACACACACACACACACACTGGTATGTGCCAATCGCGAGTAACAGTATAGTCATTCATAGTGTAATGAAGCTTTTCAACAAATAAGTGGGTTCTACAGTAATTAAGTTTTTCCTTAATTTTGCTGCAACTATATTGTTCTGCTTATTTATTGTTAGCATACTTTTTTCAATCCATTCACAGCGGCGACTAAACACTAACAAGTTACATGTACCTCCAGACTAATAAATTAGGAAATTTCGGTGATGCAGCCGTTTCTTTAAACCTCTGTATAGAGGCGATCTGTATAGACTATAGACAATTAAATTATGCATTTTACTGTTGAGTCATTTTTACCTCCTGATCACTTTCTTCCCTAAACGAGAACGCGAGGTGAATTATTTTCGATATGAAACGGAGTCGCGAGCGCTATCACCACAATTTGTTAAGTGTTTCAGAGGGCGTTTAAATATACGACAGGATGTATTAACTTTTATCTCGTCGTAGTGCGATGGTACCAATCGCGACTTCAACTGAAATCTCGGGGTTCAAATCCTGGTAAAGGGTTTTTGTTTCATACAAAAACCACGCATGCTCATGAGTGTTATTCCATGTACTGTATACAGTATACACCTTGTTGACCCAGCCTCTATATCTATATACAGGGTGGTCCAAAACACTCTTGGACCCCTAAAATATTTCTTAATATATATATATTTATATAATTATATATATATATATATTATAATATATATATATATATATATATATATATATATATATATATATATATATAGGCTATTTCTCAAAGGTTCAGATAAATAGCCGAGGCATTTTTCGAACTCCGATGGTTCAGTTGCCGTCTCTTCCGACAAAGCTGAACTCTTCGCTCAAACTTTCGCTTCCAACTCAACCATGGCCGATTCCGGTGCTGTTCCCCCATCTCCTCCCTCGAACTTAATTATGTTTGAAATTAGAATCTCTTCCAAAGATGTTCTTTCTGCCATATCTGGGATCAACTCCAGGAAGGAGTACGGTCCTAATGGTGTTCCTCCTGTTGTTCTCAAGAACTGAGCTTCTGTGCTGACACCCTGCCAAAGCAAACTCTTTCGTCTTTGTCTCTCATCTGGTACTTTTCCTTCCTGCTGGAAGTTCGCTTTCATTCAGCCTGTCCCAAAGAAGGGTTGCCACTATCAACCCTCCAACTATCGTCCAACTGCTTTGATTTCTTACCTTCCTAAAGTTTTTGAATTTATCCTTAATAGGAAGATTCTTAAACACTTCTCTTCTCACAATCTTCTTTCAGATCGTCAGTATGGGTTCCGGAAGGCACGTTCCTCTGGCGATCTTCTTGCATATCTCTCTGACTCTTGGTCATCCCCCTTTTGGGATTTCGATGAAACTTGTGCTATTGCGCTAGACATATCAAAAGCTTTTGATAGAGTCTGGCACAAATCTTTAATTTCTAAACTGTCCTCCTTCGGTTTCTATCCTTCTATCTGTGCCTTCCTCTCTAATTTCCTTTCTGGCCGATCTATAGCTGTGGTTGTAGATGGCCACTGTTCTTCTCCTAAAGCTATCAACACTGGCGTTCCTCAGGGCTCTGTCCTGTCACCCACTCTTTTTCGTTTATTTATTAATGATCTTTTAATTCGCACTTCCTGTCCTATTCACTCCTTTGCTGATAATTCCACTCTTCACTTCTCCACCCGCTTCCCAAAGCGTCCCTCTCAACAGTCACTCCATGATTCGCGTGGGAGTGCTATGGGGAACCTGACCTCTGATCATTCTGCTATCTCTGATTGGGGCAGAGAAAACTTTGTGGCTTTCAATGCCTCAAAAACTCAGTTCCCCCATCTATCTATACATCACACTCTTCCACACGACTGTCTTCCTACCTTCAACAATACACAACTCAATCCTTCCTCTTCTTTTAACATTCTTAACGTTTCCTTTTCTCGTGATCTTTACTGGAAAGATCACATATACTCTCTTTTCAAAACAGCTTCTAAGGAGATAGGTGCGCTGTACCGCCTCCGCAGTTTCTTCGCCCCCTCTCTGTTGCTGTCTCTGTATGGAGCATGATTTTCATATATGAGGTGACTCAACCCACACAGCTATACTTGACCGGGTGAAATCAAAGGCTTTTTGTCTCATCAATTTCCCGCCTCTTACTGACTGTCTTCAGTCCCTCTCTATTCGCTACAATGTTGCCTCACTCTTCCTTTACTATCGCTATTATATCGGATACAGATGTGCTCTTCTAAACTCTCTAACTGCATGCTTCCTCCTTTAAGGAGAGCACGCAGTACCAAACTTTCTACACATTTCATTCTTTTTCTGTCCAACTTTCTAACGCAAGGGTTAATCGGTACTTTCAATCTTTCATCTACTCAATCGGTGAACTCTGGAACAATCTTCCTCAATCCAACTTTCCCCTGTCTATGACCTCCAATCTTTAAAACGCAGTGTTCAGGCATCTCGAAAACCCTGGACTTTGATTTTGGGTCTCTTCTTCTTCTTGTACTTTTGTGGGTATTCGCCCTTGTCCCCTCCTTCCTGCATAAAAAATAAAAAACTTAACTAGCTTAGCTCTTGGCGCATATTCACCACGCTTAAGTAAAGTAAAAAGCCAATGCTTGTATACGCAGCATGTTATAGTCTCATGTTTAATTATTATTTATAGATTTATTTACAATTTTTTGTCCAGTATTCTTCAGTTTCACCTTACAAATGATTGCTCTTTTCTTTAGATATGAGAAAATGTATCCACCGTTGTCAGTGATGCCATTAACAAACGAAGAGAAGGTTGTGATCAAAGTGCTTAGGCAGGAAAAGGGCTATGGTGCGAAGATTAAAAGATATTTCCCAATAAGAGTTGGTCTTTGAGAACAATCAACTTCTACTTCACAGATTCTCACAGATTCTCCACAGAAGTCTTCTGGAAGAGGTCATCAAGCCTGTGACTCCAGCTCCGAATTTTCACCTTCGGTTATGTGTTCTGTCTGGTGGCGGGCGAGATTAGTACAAAGAATGTCGGCTCTGTAATCAAATTTGCGTTCCTGGTGGGCCCACACTCTATCCAACTTCTTCTCAAAGCTCAGAACCGAATCTGAGTCAACTAATGAGGCTGGTAGACTATTCCAGGTGTTTACGACCCTATTGCAAAACGTGTATTTCCTCAAATTTAACCTTGGTCTCTCCTTGTAGATCTTCTTGGCGTGCCCCCTTGTCATTGTGTTGTCTTGAATCGTAAATAGGTCTTCGCATACTTATTTATCATACAGGGTGTCCCGTAAGTCTGGACCCATAGGGAAAAATAATAAAATTACAAAATAGTCCAAAATTTATTTATAATATATTTTTTTATTATTTTTATTATTATTTTTATTATTTTTTTATTATGATCTTACTCCGCTGGAGTTTTATTTGTGGGGCCACTTGAAAGCCAAAGTGTACGAGGTCAAACTTCAGAACATTTTCCACCTTAAAGCACGCATTGTGGAGGCGTGTCAAGAAATTTCTGCGACTGTGATTCAGAAAGTGCTGTCGCAGTGGAGATTGCGTCTTCAACTATGTGTGCGACACAACAGCGGACACTTTGAACAGATTATGTAATAAATTTTTGGACTATTTTGTAATTTTATTATTTTTCCCTATGGGTCCAGACTTACGGGACACCCTGTAGATGTCACGCGTAGTCTTGAGCACCTCTAACATATCCCCTCGAGATCTTCTATGTGCCAACGTTGGTAAATCTAATTTCTTAAGTCTTTCTTGGTATGGTAGGTCTCTCAATGATGGGATTAGCTTAGTGGCACGCCGTTGGACATTTTCTAAGGCCTCAATATCCTTTACCTTGTATGGGCACCATATTTGGTTGGCATATTCTAGATGAGGTCTTACATGTGCACTGTATAATGATTTAAACATTTCTTCGTCTAAGGTCACAAATGTTCTGCGTATTATTCCTAATAATCTATTTGCCTTATTTATTTTCTCTGCTAAACGTTCTTCGAATCTGAGGTTACTATCAATTATAACTCCAAGGTCTTTCTCTGAATTACTCTCACTCATTTCCTCATACATTTAATATTTCTTATTCTGGGCAACTGCTCTTCCTATCCTCATATATTTACACTTACTAGGGTGAAACTTCAGCATCCACTTTTCTGACTACTGCTTCATCTTCTCCAAATCCTCTTGCAACTTGCTGCAGTCCTCGTCTTCACTTATCTTTCTGAATACCTTGGTGTCATTCGCATATAAGAAGATCTCACTGTGTTTCACTACATCTGGCAGATCGTTGATGAATATCACAAATAACAGGGGCCCAATAACTGATCCTTGAGGAACACTACTAGCCACCCCTTTCCAATCAGAGGCTTCACCATTAACCACTACCCTTTGCTTTTTATTACTAAGGAACGACTCGATCTATGTTATGAAACTACCAGTGATATTGTAACTTTTTAGTTTTTCCAGCAGCCTTCTATGTGGTACCCTATGAAATGCTTTCATGAAGTCGCAATAAGCAATGTCGACTGCGGCTCCCTCATCCAAGAACTGGGTCCATTTGTCTAAGACTTTGATAAGCTGTAGAACTGTTGACCTTCCCGAAATAAATCCAAATTGCTTACTACTGAATAAATTATTTTCTTTCATGCGCTGCATGATCTTTTCTCTTATAATTGATTCCATGATTTTGCATATTAGGCTTGTCAGGCTAATAAGTCTGTAGTTACCCGGCTCACATCTGTCTCCTTTTTTGAAAATTGCTGTAATGTTTGCACTTCTCCAATCTGATGGAATTTGCTGACTATTAAATGACTATTCAAATATGATGAATAGGGGTTCTACTAATTCTTCCATTACTTCTTTTATCACTCTTGGGTGGAAACCATCAGGTCCTGGTGATTTGGTCCTCTTTAGCTTTTTAATGACTCTCCTGATTTGTGACTTAGTTATTCTCATTGTAGATAGTTCCGGTACTGGCTTGGTTTCTACTCTTGGCATATCCCCTTCAGGCTCCTGTGTAAAGACGCTACTGAAATATTCAGCCAACACTTCTGCCTTTTGCCTATCATCCTTAGTTTTGCATTTCTTTTCTTCGGTGACATACAGCTCAGTGTTGTTGATTTTTACTTAGATTGGACATACTTCCAAAATAATTTCGTGTTAGTCTTTGCATTCTTAGCAATATTTATTTCCTGGTTTTTTATTTCGCGCCTTGTTTCTCTTCTTACCCGATTATTGGTTCTTTTATATTCCTCTTGCGCTTCTTTTAGTTCTTTGTCACTGCTACTTCGCTTTGTTTTTAAATTCTTCATTCTCATCCAGAGTCTTTGTTTCTTCTTAATTTTGGACCATAATTTTCGATTCATAGGTGGGTCACTGTTGATTCTTTTTCTTAGACTTTCCTTCTCTCTAAACTCTCTTCGTGGTATACACTCATCGATCTCCTTTTGAAATTTGTTCCTAAATCTACTCCACATTTCCTCCACATCCTGTACATCCAAAAATTCTTTCCAGTCTATCTGTTGCTTTCTTCTTAACATTTCATAATTACCTTTTTCATACAGATATACAACTCTTTTACATCTTTTATCCTGGGGTTTTATACTGCACTTCAATTGCACATAGACATGATCGCTCTTACCAACTGGACTTAGTAACTGTATATTTTCGACTGTGCATTCGTCATCCGTGAATACAAGATCAAGTATATTACCTCGATCGCTTCCTCTAAATCTAGTCATCTCCTTTATGTAATGTGAGGAATAACAGTCACGAACGTTTTCAATAAAATCAAACCCAAAGTTACCTTCCTCTGATGGTACTGTATAATTTTCCCAGTTTATACCTGGTATATTAAAATCTCCTATAATAAGTTTGTCTTGAATCTAGGTCACTTATCTCCTGCATCAATTCTAATAGTTTCCTATTATTCTCTGCGTCACTTGTAGGGCTTCTATCTATTGACGCTATTACCATATCATCACTAACACCTTTAATTTTGACACAAATAAATTCGCAATAATCTTTCTTAGAACTTAGAAACTCATAAAAGATATTCTTTTTTATATACAATAGTAAACCTCTACCTTCCTCCTCTGATGACAGATTTTTTTCAAACACTTCATATCCTCCTATGCTATATTCGACTAGGCTTCTCTCATATCGGAAGTTTTTTGGTTTAACCTCTTGTAGTGCTATTATATGGGGAGGTGTATCCATATCCCTTATTTTAGTCTTCATTTCATTGATCTTATCAGACGTATGAGTATCCACATTAGAAAATAAAACTTTGATATTATTTACATTTTGTACACTATCTACACTATGATTCGACTGATGATTTACATGCTTCTTCCCTCCTGAGTATCCTTGGGTGTTGCGTGCCACCGTTTCACCCTCACAATGTGCAGCTCCTAAGGGTAGCCCCTTACCACATAGTAGTTCCCCGAGTTTTTTTCTTTCTCATTCTTCTCCTTTGCCTCAGCTCTGAGCTCCCTGTCCCGTTGCCTTTCTTCACTGGTCATGTCATGAGACACACCAACCTTTTGCAAAACTTCATTCTTGGTATCTTTTAATTTGTATAAATTCCTTATTATTTTGTCCTTCACTTCACCATTTAACTTCACTAGAATTGGTCTAGGTTTTGTACTATCTCCATTATTATTTGTAGCCCTATATTTACCAATTCTATTGATTTCAGCAATATCATCATCGTAGCATGTTACACCAATCTCAATGCACATCTCCTTTATTGCCATTTTATCATGTCTTATCTTCTCCGATCTAATAGCCAGATTCATTTCTTCTTTCATCTGTTCCGGCACCCTGTACAGCACCAGATTATTTCTTCTTTCTAAACGACTCTGTATTTGACTTGCTGTCCTTATTACCAAATCATTCTCCTTCATCGAGTCATGTGCAGAAATTGTGGTACTGATTTTCTTTGCCTCAGACTGCATAACATCCCTATAGGATAAAGCTGTCTTCCTTAACCAGAGTGCATATCTTCTCCTTCACCTCCACACATAGTTTTTCCTTAATATCTACAATATCCCTTTCCATGTCCTCAAATTTTTTCTTACACCCCTCCTCTACTGTGTCTAGCCTAGCTTCCATCTTATCCTGCCCCTCTGATAGTCGAGTTAAGTGAGGCAAGATTCTTAGAGCCACCACGTCACGTTGCATTTGTTGCAGTACCAGTGTATACTGTTTACCTGGTTCTTCGTTAGAAACTTGTATGTTTCTCTACTCATATCTTCATAAGAGATATGATACCACAGATCACACGGGGTGCACTGCATTGCAAGATCATTCTCATTTACAACATTTTTACAATTTCTACACTTATTTTTCTTTCTGTTGGGTTTTGTTAAAATAGGAGAACAATATTCAGTAGAATTAACATCACTTTCAATGAATTGAGGAGCAGATGAATGACAGGTACATACTTTTCACTTATATATTCCTTCTCATTGACTTTCAAATGATCAAGTTCCTTGCAAGCTTTAAAGAAAGGTTTGAAGTTACTGAGTTCTTCATTCAATCTTTCAAAATTCACTTCAACAGAAAGGGAGTCACTCTCTCCAGTTGCTGGAATTTTCATTTCTTCATTCTCAGCAGCACTGGAGGCTTCTATTATTTCTGATTTTTCTACAGAACCTGGAACGCTTTCTGTCAATATGTCTGTGTCCTTATAGGTTTTATATATTACATCTAATGGATCTGCATCATCAGTAGGCTTCGGATAAATATGCATTTGCATATTTTACCATATCTTCATGATAAATGCATATTTTAACATTTTTGTCACCAAACAAACATAAATCTTGTTCAAAGTGAAGTATATAGCTTACCTATATACTTCACTTTGGTTGGTTGGTTGACGTGTATGATATTCCCGGCATCAAAGATCACGCCACCAGCCAAGTTGTGACGTCATACATCATACCACCATGAACTACCAATTGTTATGTGGCAAGTGACCGGCGATCATTTATTCTTTTGCATTCTGCCCATTGTACGAGCTGTACATACCACCGTGAACTATCGAAATGCCGAAAGAAAAGCGAAGTAAATACAAAATTCTTCAAGCATTTGTGAAAGAATATGAAGCATTCACTACTGATGGTCAAGTGTTGTTCTGTAAATATCTGTAAATACTGTGAAATTCCAATACCGGCGGATAAGAAATTTCAAGTAATACAACACCTTCAAACAGCTAAACATATCAGGTTGCAAAATTCGAGTAATGCTAAGCAGGAGCAACAGTTGTTGTTTGCTTGTAAACCTGGTTCTAGTCGTTCACAGTTTAACGTCGATTTATGCAATGCATTTATTTCAGCAGATATTCCCTTGGCAAAATTGAAAAACAAAAGCCTTAATGAATTCATAGAAAAATACACATTAAAAGTAGTGCCAGACGAGTCCACGCTACGGAAAATTATGTTCCACAATTGTACAAGGAAAATCTTGAAAAAATAAGAACAAAGCTGGTGAAAATAAGATTTGGGTGTCCCTCGACGAAACAACAGATGTGGAACAACGATGCATTGTGAATTTTGTGTTTGGTGTCTTAGGAAAAGAAGAAGAAAAGGATAAAAGTTATTTACTGACAGTTGACGTACTCGATAAGGGGAATCACTCGACTGTTGCTGCTTTCTTCAATAATTCGTTAAACAAGCGATGGTCATCTTCTAATATATTGTACAATAATGTTCTTTTAGTATGCACAGATGCTGCACTTATATGTGCAAAGCTATGCCTGGACTTCAAGTTTTGTACCTAAAATGATTCGTGTAACGTGTGACGTTCATGGTCTGCATCGTGTGGCGGAATTGGTTCGTTCTAAGTACCCTGATGTAAATAATTTGATAGCAACCGTAAAGAAAGTATTCCTGAAAGCTTCATATCGAAATGCCAAATTTTTTGAATTGGCTGTAAACGTAGTGCTTCCTCCCTCACCTATAATCACCAGATGGGGAACCTGGATAGACGCAGTAGTGTACTACGCCAAAAATTTTGACATCGTCAAAACCGTGATAGAGACATTTGATCCTGGGGAGGCTCAGAGCATTCAGGAGGCACAATCTCTACTGAAAGCAGATGGCATTCAAGAGAATTTATTCTTCATATCTGCCAATTTCTCGTGTCTTTCCTCAACGATTTTAAAATTGGAAGAAAAGGGAATGTCTTTGAAGGATAGTATCACGTTAGTTGAAGAGTTGTTCGTGCACTGAAAGACATTGAATGCACAGATTTCATTAACAAGCTTAATAATGTGCTGTCTAAAAACGAAGGATATGGAAAGTTAAAGAAAATTAGCGAGATCCTTTAGGAAAAACTGAAATTAACGGAACGCTGGAACCCCTTAATCTGTCGGATTTTCTAGCCTTGAAACATGCACCTATTGTTTCGTGCGATGTGGAGCGAGTATTTTCTGAATATAAAAATCTCCTTGCTAATAATAGGCGCGTTTAACTTTGAACATTTGCAGCAACATGTGGTAATTAAATGTAATCACTGTTTGTAATTTTTGGTAAATAAGTTTTATTCCAGTGTTTTGAATAAAGTAATTTCCTCAAATATTTTTATTTCCCAGTGATAAATATATTTGATAGTGTATATGTAAATGCATATTTTGAAGGTTTTAGGTGCATATTTGCATGCGTATTTACTACTTTTTTAGTGCATATTTATCCGAAGCCTAAATTCATCAGTCTTCTGAACAGATTTTTCTTTTGTTCTATTTTTCTTGGATTTAATCTTATCTCTTTGAGAGTGCGTAGACCTTGGCCTAACTGCTTCAGCCATTGAGTAGCCTGTTATTGTTAGAAACAAACGTTTTGGATTTAAGAGTTCTTTGACTGGTATAACAATTTCTTTCTGAAACTGTCTTGCTTCAAGTTTTTGTTTGGGTTATAAAAATAACGTGTATCTCTCTCCAAGTTCAGTGAAGTTAATAACACTGGATCTACAAAACGAAAGGTTGGCAGCGGCAGATCAAAGACTACAAGGACCCAGCAGAACACCAGTGCAGTTGAGCAACTTGTCTGTAGTCAAGAGGATCAACCTGGGACAAGCAAAAGTGTTAAGCAAATTGCTCGTCTTCTGAACATTAGCGGGTCTTCCGTGAATTGAATCAGGAGACTTGATCCGAATTTAAAAACATTCAAGAGGATTCGCTTTCAAAAAATTACGCCTCAAGTTCATGAGAAGAGACTGGCTCAGTGTAGGCAACTCTTGCATAAAATGACCACATCCAAGGTCAGCAGTGTGTTCTTTGAAGATGAAAAAACATTTACAGTGGAGCCCACCCATCAACACTCAAAAAGATTGAGTCTGCGCAAATGTTGCAAAGAAATCCAAAATTTCTTCCGAGCGACTCATAGCACCCCGAAATCACATCAGCAAGAAAGTAATGGTTGCCGTTGCTGTCTCGAAACTTGGAAAGCCCCAACTGATTATTATACCAAACACAAAGGTTCATGCAATGACGTATATTGAAACAGTCCTTCAAGATTTGCTTGTACCTGACATGGACGAGCTTGTGGGAACGACTATAAACTTCTTCAAGATGGAGCTCACACAGCAAAGGTTACACAGAACTACTCACACTTTGTGTGACCTGACATGTGGCCCCCAAATTCACTTAACCGCAATCTGGTTATGTATGGGAAAAAAATGTGTCATCACGCATATAGGGAGGCCATTCGGGATGAAAACCACGTCATCGAACGCGTTAATGAAGCTTGACAAAACCTGGATGAAGCCGAAATAAATAGAGCAATTGATCTGTTCAGAAGGCGAGTTGCACTGTGTATTGATCAAGATGTGGGCCATTTTGAAAATTTGCTGTAATTGCTAGACATTAATTGCTCCAACCAAATTAAATATATTTTACGTGAAACAATGATCTGCAAACGAATAAAATTATATTATAATCATCAAATGGTATTGGCAGTTTCCTTGGTGGACTTGGGGTCCAAGACTTTTTGGACCACCCAACACACACATACACACATATATATATATATATATATATATATATATATATATATATATATATATATATATATATATATATGAAGAAAGAAACACCATTTCTTTCCGAGATATGTATTTATTCGTTTGAATTTCACTCCTTTTCTCCAGTAAATGAAAACTATTTATTAATTAAATTCTCTCCCAAAAAATGAAACTCATTCCGTGAGACGACATTTTTATGAACCGTACTAAACCTTAGAGCCAATCAGAGATCAGAATTTTAAAATAGACGAAATGAAGGACGAAAAGCGAAGGATACATCGTAAACGATGACGTGGCATAAATTGGAAACGAGGCTAGGCTATGCCAGGCCTATTTTAACCTCTCTCTGGTGATAGATAAAATTGAGGAGTTCCCTTTTATAAGCAATTCTTTGCGTCCTAAAATAAGATATTGGCAGGGTTTTAAGCCATTAAGCTAGCTTCGCTCGGGTTCTGGAGATACACATTTTTTATATATTGAGCTCAACCATTCCGCGTACGTACACGATAGGCTTTTACCGAGGCTTCCTCTCCAGTAAAAATGTGTCGTTATATTATAAATGTAGAAAAACTGATTGAACTTCTTATTCTAAGAGCTATTTGGAAATTTGTTTTAATGGAGAGTCAAAAATGTATCTCCATTTTACTCATACATACCTACATCTCTCTCTCAACATATCTGTCTCTCAAGTCCAAAATATCAAGACTTCTATTCATATTATTTAAACTAAAAAATGACTCCTCCTCAAAACACACTCCTTACCCTGTATTATTCCTTCATCCACACACACTTATTATATTGCATTACAAAATACAGGTAGCTCAAAGAAATATATAAAACGTCCTTTAGAAGTCATTGAAAATGTTTGCAAACCCTCTCAAATAATGATGGCAGACAAAGTCACACTTCCCCAGTTTTAAAGACCTAATATTTTAAAACTAAATAACTTATACAAATTGAATGTTGTTGTTGTTGTTATTTAGCCGATTAGCTCACCCTGATCGAGCAAGCCGGCGGCACGCAGGTAACCGATCGCCCTCTCCGGAGTGGACCAGAGGTTCAGCGCACTAGTGATGTTGTGTTGTGTTCGTTGTTGTGCTAGAGCGGTACAGTCTGTCATAATGTGTTCAATTGTTTGTGGTGTGTCCTGGCACAGTGGCAGGTGTCGTCTGTGGAGTTGTCTAAGTTAACTCGTGCTAAGTTAACTCGATCCGATCTGCTCAGGCTGATCTCTGACCTGTTAATGGGTGGCGGCTTCGCACCTAGGACCGCATTCGGACCGAGTCGTGTCAGTGCTTTGTGGGTTAGGTGTGTGTGTGTGTGTGTGTGTGTGTGTGTGTATGTGTTTTCTGTACTGTGTGATGTCTGTGGGGCGTGGTATGGAATGGAGTATTTGGTTATAATGTCTCTCTGGTGTTACCTTAATAGTGCGAGGTGTCGGTGCATGATTGTACATGCAGTGGTAAGGGTGTTGTGGGTTAGTTGTCGCTGCTGCCATGAATTGTGTTCCCCTCATGTCTAAATGTTCCCTAACTTTCAGTATTTTTGTTTCTGTGTGCAGGTGTTCTATTGGTGTTGTTTGAGTGCACCCTGTAATGATACGAAGTGCATTGTTTTGTATTGTCTGTAAGGTGTTCATGTGTGTGTTTGAGATAATGGGTGCCCAGCATGGGCTAGCATAGTCCATAACTGAGCGAATATATTGTTTGTATATGAGTGATGTTGTTTCCTGCTGGTGTCCAAAGTTTGTGCCTGTAAATACCCTAAGCGTGTTAAGTCTTGACGTACATTTGTTTTTAATGTCCTGAATGTGGTTTGCAAAAGATAATGATGTGTTGTATGTGACCCCAAGTATTTTGGTCCTGTGAGTGTGTGGAATGTTGATTTTGTTTAGTGTAAGCTGTGGAGTTACCTGGTGTTCTTTTGTGTTGCTTGTAAGCAAGGTGATGGTTGATTTTGTGGGCGCTACTTTGAGTCTATTGTGTGAGCCAGTCTTGTATACTGTTTATGTATGTTTGTAGGTTATTTGTAGCGGTGTCGATGTTGTTGTGGGTGGATGTTAGAGTGATGTCATCTGCATATGATGATAAGGTAAGCTTGTTATCTATGGGTGTTGGAATGTCATGCATGTATAAGTTGAACAGTGTTGGTGAGAGAACAGAGCGTTGAGGGACCCCGTTCGGAAAAAGCTTGTTTTTGGATGACTTGCCATTAAATGTGACATGTGAGTATCTTCCTGAAAGATAGTTGCTCAGCCACCTTTTGGTGTTATTGTGCATGTTTGTGTTGAGTATTTTGTTTATGAGAGTGAAGCGTGGGATAGCATCAAATGCTTTACTAATGTCTATTGTTGCTAATAGTGTACGTTGAGCTGGTCGTCTGGAGTTGATGCCAGCCATGATGTCCTGCTTGAGGTTAGTGAGTAATGTTGTGGTTGAGTGGTGAGGTCTGAATCCATGTTGAGTAGGCGATAGTGGCATGTGTGGGTTGGTGATTTGTAAGATTAGTCTTTCTGTTACTTTGGAAGGTGTGCATAGTAAAGTAATGGGTCTATAGGAAGCTGGTTCTGTTGGATTTTTGTTTGGTTTGAGGAGTGTAATAATTTTACCTTGTTTCCATATGTCAGGAATAATACAGTGTTGGTATGAATATGTGCTGATATTTGTGAGAGCTAGTATTCCTTGTGGGCTCCAAGTCCGACAGTCCGAATTGAATGTTGTTGTCAGTATGCTCAAAGTCATCAATAAGAATCAATATACATCACCCATTCAAAGAGCAATCACCTCCCATCAAATACATCATTATTATAGCACTATATTCCCCAGAGATTTTATACACAAACCAAACTATACAGTGAAAACTGCAGGAAATGCACTCTTTTTTAAAGGAACAGATGTATGAAATGTAATTTCTTTAAATATCAGAAAAGCTGCATCACCTAATGTATTTCGCAAATCACTGAAGAAGTACTTCATTAGCTCTTACTGCTGTACAAGTTCACTACTGCCATTACCATAATAATTAAGTTCCCATTTTATAGTTAAGTATCTAAAATATGCTAATTTCATTAAGCACTTGTAATTCATAATTTATCCCAATTTTTTTTTCATTAAGGATCATTTAGTTTCTACTAAATATACAGTTGATTATTTTACTTAACATACATATACACATACTGTATATTATAAAAATCTCATTTACCAGGGATTTGCGGTGAGAAAGCAAAAACAACCCGGGTGTAAAGAACAGAAGTTAGAAAAAGGGAGAAAAGGCAGAAAGTAAAACGCACACAGCCATTCATACACATGTCCTGGTGGACGACACCTGCGGCGCTTCATATACCATGTGTGGTAGCGCTTCCACGTCTTGTCAAAAATAGAAGAGACAGAGTCCCGAACTTAACTACCTATAACAAACTTCCTCCATTCCAACCAACTTGCAGCCACTTCTCGTGCATCACCCGGATCAAGTCCACGTTTACTTACGCAATCATTCACCATGTCCATCCATCATCTTTTCGGCCTTCCTCTCGTTCTGCATTAAATGCTCTTGTACACTCTTTTCTCAACTCTGTCATCTTCCATTCTTTCAACATGTCCAAGCCACCATAATATACTTTCCTCAATTTTCACCTCCACTGACTTCCGAACACCACATCTGTCCAAAACCACTCGATTCCTTATTCTCTCAATCTGATGTACACCACACATACTTCTCAGGTCATCCATCTCAACTGCTCTTACCCTTGACTTCTCCTTTTCATGCCATATCACTGTTTCGCGTCCATGCAAAAAGTGTCGGTACTAATACACTTTCATGTAAACATCTCACAGCATTTCGATCCAGTCTCCGCTTTTCACAACTGCTTTCAGCGCAACCACCACTTTTCTTCCAAGATTCACTCTACTGTTAACGTCATTTGCACTCGTACCTTATTTGTTCAATACACATCCCAAGTACTTAAAAGACTTACAAGATCTAGTGTTTCACCATTCACTATAACAAGACAGTCCGAATTTCCCTCTCTTTCCAATTTCTGTGGGCAATGACGCTCACTTTTCGTAAATGTAATATAGGAGCAAGACAAGAGTAAAATTAAATGAACTCTACTGAAAGATACAGAATAAGGAATGTTTTACACTCTAGTGAAATTTAAAATACCAAAAAAAATATCTTTAAAAAATACTGAGTGAAAACTACTACTAAAAAAAAAAAAAAAAAAAGCCCCCGCGCGTCATTACCTAACCTGGTAAGGTCATAACGCTCACCTATCAGATTTTAATGGGTGTCACTATATCTGCCTTGCCTAACTTGCAAAAGTTACATATACAGTATACTGTAGTTGGCTGTCTTATTAGCACCACTACAAGCTTTTTGGCTCGTCTCCACAGTAATTACACTATACACATATTTCGTTGTTTTGACCAAACTTATTTCAAATTAGCTAGCTGTCCTTGAAGTTTCCTTCCTCATGATCATCACAGAGGTCCTTCTCACCAAAACTTTCCTTGTCAGAGGACCTACTATTAAACTTAATTTTCTTCGTCATTAATTTCTTGGGATTGGTTGGTGAGGTAAGCACGCTCAGGTGAGCGCGAATACCCAAGTCCGACATATTTATTTCATTTTGTTAAAATTAGGCAGCCAACACTCGTCATAATTCTTATGACTTTTATAAAATATTGTTGAGTAATCCATGTACTTTCATTAAAAGCAATGCCTTTATTATCTCAAAACGTAGTTTAGAACCTTAACATATGGTGCCAGCAAATGATATATCAGATCGTCAGATATTTAAAATGTTTTCATAAAAACTAGACAACCTGTGCCATGACGTTCATTGCTTGTTTACACACTTTCTGGGTCGGCCACTAGAGTTCATTAGTGCACAGGCTCCTCCCAGATAGAATGTTGGAAAACAAATGGGGCGATTGGCATTATCCGTGGTTGTCATTACTCTACTATCCTACATTCACTGTCAAGAATCTGCTCTCGCACACCGCCACAAAACTCCTAACAACCTAATGCAAAAAACTTCACTTTTTTCTACGTGAAGGTCAAAATATGAAAACAAAAACCCACTCTAATAGACAGAGTTTATTTCCACAACAGTTTCGACGCCCACTGCCACTGGCATCCTCCTCGGGTGGATACAGAAAAACGAATGAACCAAAACAAGAGGGAAAAACAGTCCAGGGACCGACCGTTAAGAAATTCGCACCTAGGTTAGATCCCATTCTCCCGACACCGGAAGGGCATTTTCATTAAGCACATTCGCACAAATTTAAAAATATAAAACTATCTTCCTGTTCTAAACATACAGATTCTATTATTTTTTTATATATTTTTTTACATAATTATTACATTTATTATTAAATTTATTACATTTAATATTGCATAATTATTATTATTACAGAAATTATAATTTTATTATTACATTAGTTATTACATTGTTGTTTATTACAGAACTTATAAACCGAAAAACGAATGAAAAAGGCGATTAGGAAACAATCCAGAGACCATTGAGAAATTCGCACTTAGGTTAGATACCGTTCTCCCGACACCGGAAGGGCATTTTATTACAGGGTCCGCTGATAAGTACACTCCCACAAATTAAAACTATCTTCTTGTTCTATATATACAGATTGTAATATTTTGACATAATTACTGCATTTATTATTGCATTTACATTTTTTAACATTTATTATTATTACCTTTACCCTAATTATTAAATTTATAATATTACCTTTATTATTACATCTGTTGCATTTATATTTATTTCCACATTTATTACTTCCATTATTACATTTACTAAAAGCGAGTAAGGAAACAATCCAGAGACCTTTAAGAAATTCACACTTAGGTTCGAACACATTCCCACGACTCTGTAAGGGATTTTTTGACCAAGAATCTCATTAAAGGGTCTAACTTATAAGTACCTTCCGCACAAATTAAAATTATCTACTTTTTCTATACACACAGATTCTATTATTTTTCTTTTGACACAATTATTACATTTATAAAGTACCTTACTTGATTCCCAATCTACAGGGTGTTTGAAAACTTTCTGTACAAATTGTAATGGGGGATAGGCAACACCAAGACAAACCCTTTTCGTCTATAAGTGTATGTCCGATGACGTCACCATTCGGCGCGAGAGGGCGCCGCTGCAATTGGCTAAAAGGTGAAGTGGGCTAGACTCGCGCTTGCCGCGGGCATTCTTAAATCGGACGTAGTACGCGTAACATGTTTATTTAAAGAAGGCATGTTTATTTAAAGAAGGTGCTGAAAGTTGCGACCGGTAGCATCAATGCATGCCCGACAGCGTCGAAGCATTGACCGACGTACACGTCGAAAGATTCCCGGCATTTCGGGAAAGTTCCAGTGGCGACAGCGATTCTTGCTACGAGGTCTTCTTCTGAGTAAATGGGAGTCTCGTACACGAGGTTCTTCATGTGTCCCCACAGGAAGAAATCGAGGCATGCTAAATCGGGCGATCTCGGTGGCCAGGCTACGGGCCCACCCCGGCCTATCCATCGGTCCCCAAAAGTGGCGTTCAGATAATCCCGCACATCGTTGCTGGAGTGTGCTGGGGCCCCGTCGTGTTGAAACCACATTCGTCTACGAATAGCCACGGGAACATCTTCCAGCAGTTCCGGCAACGTTTCTTCAAGAAATATCCGATAAACCCGCCCGTCGAGTCGGGCAGGCAGCAGGTACGGCCCAATCAACTTGCCATGGACGATACCCGCCCAAACATTGACGGCGAACCGTTCTTGATGAGCATGCACCCGTGTAGCATGTGGATTTGCGTGCGCCCACACGTGAGAATTGTGCATGTTAAACACACCTCACGTGTGAAACAGGCCTCATCTGAGAACAGCACATAAGCCGGAAAATTAGGCTGCACCGCTGTCTGCTGCAGAAAACCAGCGTGCGAATTCCACACGAAGAGGGTAATCCCGAGGTTGTAATGCCTGGACTCTCTGACGATGAAACGGATGTAATTGCTGCTCGTGCAACACTCTCCAGACCAGGTCGTGGTTCACACCGAGGATACGTGCAACACCTCGCGTGCTTGCGCTTGGATTGTCCTCAAATCGCCGTAGGATTTCTTCTTCCATGTCAGGAGTGCGCACGTTTCTCTCCCGACCAGTGTCATGCATGTTTGCATGGAATGTTTCCAGTTTCTCGCTGTCGCCGATGCAAATGCGCAAACGTTTGGTGGTTTGGCACACGTCTGTTTGGGAAGCGCTGTCGGTACAACCACAGCAGCTCTTCCGTTTCCATTGGCAGCCCCATACACCATATGCATGTCAGCCATCTCAGCAGTCGTGAAGCGCTCCATGTTACGCGTACTACGTCCGATTTAAGAATGCCCGCGGCAAGCGCGAGTCTAGCCCACTTCACCTTTTAGCCAATTGCAGCGGCGCCCTCTCGCGCCGAATGGTGACGTCAGCGGACATACACTTATAGACGAAAAGGGTTTGTCTTGGTGTTGCCTATCCCCCATTACAATTTGTACAGAAAGTTTTCAAACACCCTGTATAGCATGATTATTTTGGCTGGCGTGATAAAAAATGGCATTATTAGTATTACAACTTCTGAAGGCATATTTGTGTTCTTTAATACGGGTTTCAATATTCTTCCAGTTTCTTCCACGTATACTAAATCAAAACTTTTACAGGGAATGCTGTAGACACAGGCTTGTTCCTCTTTTGCATCGTTATTCCTAACCAATTTACTTTCACGGTAGACGAATATTTGAACGCCAAAGCAAACTTAAAATCTTTCGTCAACGGTTTTACTCTTCTAAGCCGGCAATGTAAGGCAAACTCACATATTGTTTTTGGTTAACTGAAGGTTCCCGAGGGGCATAAAAAGATTTTCTGGCTTTACGAAAGTTCCCATTGATGATGTACTTAGTTTTTTAGATAGAAAATTGCCAACATGTAACGTAGAACTAGACATGCCCACACCTGTATATTTAGAACTGATAAAACTCTGTGTCACCAATAATGCCTTCTCCTTCGTGAAGAATTTTATTTGGCAACGTTTTGGTATGGGAATGGGGTCCCTTTATCCCCAATACTGAGTATATTATACCTGGAATATTATGAGTCGGAATTGTTGTAAACAATATGTCCCAGGAATCTAATTTGGTTTCGTTATGTAGATGATATTTTCTCATTTGGCCTGACCACTGGAACAACTTTGACACTTTCTTTCAGTCATTAAATAATCTTGTTCCCTCTATTAAATTTAAATATGAATGGAGAACGACAAACAATTACCTTTTCTAGATGTTTTGGTCATTAACGAAAGCGGAAAGGCCAATTTCACGGTCTATAGAAAACCTACTCATTGTAATTCGTACATTCATTATTTTTCATATCATGATGAAGGGGTTAAAAGCTCAATTATTTCTTCCATGTTTCTAAGAGCACTCAGGATTTGTAGCCCACATTTGCTGGACCAGGAAAATTAAAAAATTTGGAACATTTTTAAGGATTTAAAATATCCGAGTGGTTTATCAGAAAGGCGTATTTTAAAGCCAGAAAATCTTTTTATGCCCCTCGGAACCTTCAGTTAAATAAAAACAATATGTGAGTTTGCCTTACATTGCCGGCTTAGAAAGATAAAACCGTTGACGAAAGATTTTAAGTTTGCTTTGGCGTTCAAATATTCGTCTACCGTGAAAAGTAAATTGGTTAGGAAATACGTTGCAAAAGAGGAACAAGCCTGTGTCTACAGCATTCCCTGTAAAAGTTATGATTTAGTATACGTGGGAGAAACTGGAAGAAATATTGAAACCCGTATTAAAGAACACAAATATGCCTTCAGAAGTTGTAATACTAATAATGCCATTTTTTATCACGCCCGCCAAAATAATCATGCTATAGATTGGGAATCAAGTAAGGTACTTTATAAATGTAATAATTATGTCAAAAGAAAAATAATAGAATCTGTGTGTATAGAAAAAGTAGATAATTTTAATTTGTGCGAAGGTACTTATAAGTTAGACCCTTTAATGAGATTCTTGGTCAAAAAATCCCTTACAGAGTCGTGGGAACGTGTTCGAACCTAAGTGTGAATTTCTTAAAGGTCTCTGGATTGTTTCCTTACTCGCTTTTAGTAAATGTAATAATGGAAGTAATAAATGTGGAAATAAATATAAATGCAACAGATGTAATAATAAAGGTAATATTATAAATTTAATAATTAGGGTAAGGTAATAATAATAAATGTTAAAAATGTAAATGCAATAATAAATGCAGTAATTATGTCAAAATATTACAATCTGTATATATAGAACAAGAAGATAGTTTTAATTTGTGGGAATGTACTTATAAGCGGACCCTGTAATAAAATGCCCTTCCGGTGTCGGGAGAACGGTATCTAACCTAGGTGCGAATTTCTCAATGGTCTCTGGATTGTTTCCTAATCGCCTTTTTCATTCGTTTTCGGTTTATAAGTTCTGTATAATAAACAACAATGTAATAACTAATGTAATAATAAAATTATAATTTCCGTAATAAATAATTATGCAATATTAAATGTAATAAATTTAATGATAAATGTAATAATTATGTAAAAAAAAAAAAAAAAAAAATAGAATCTGTATGTTTAGAACAGGAAGATAGTTTTATATTTTTAAATTTGTGCAAATGTACTTAATGAAAATACCCTTCCGGTGTCGGGAGAATGGGATCTAACCTAGGTGCGAATTTCTTAACGGTCGGTCCCTGGACTGTTTTTCCCTCTTGTTTTGGTTCATTCGTTTTTCTGTATCCACCCGAGGAGGATGCCAGTGGGCGTCGAAACTGTTGTGGAAATAAACTCTGTCTATTAGAGTGGGTTTTTATTTTCATATCCTAACAACCTCTTTAATACCACACTCATTCTGGGAAAATAATAGAGCATCATCCGCATACAACAGATTCGACAAGCGCCACCTATTCCCATAACACACCAGATTCAATCCGCTTTATATCAGTCGCACTTTCATCTCTCTCACCACTCCATCCATGTCTAGATTGAACAGCCTCGGAAACATCACACATCCTTGACGCACACCAGCACTTTTTTAAAAGAAAGAAGGAGAAGCCAATGGCGAATGCCCGCAAAAACGCCCTCATAGAGGAAGAACAGAGCCAAAATCAATGTCCAATGATTTTGAAATGCCTGGACACTGCATTTTAAAGACGAGTTTTGTATGTATTCATAACCTTGAGGACTGTTCCTCGAGATACAGGAGCAATTATGTGACTTTTATTAATGAAACACCAACTAAAGGGGCTCCTACTATCATGCCCCTTTCATGTTTTTTATTTTTAAAGAACATGAAAAAACCAATATGAACATATTAAAACAAAAGATGTTCTCAATATTATATGCAGTTACATATTAATTTAATAAAGCACATAACGTCATTAATGATGTCAGAAAAAACAGCAACGAAAATGCGAGTGTTTCCATTATTCTGTCCAACCCCTGTGGTATATATATATATATATATATATATATATATATATATATATATATATATTATATATATGGGGAATAATTTACAATTTTCTTGTGAACTTCGTAAAATATGATACAATCCGCAAGGAAAATGAAAAACAATTCCAAAGGCTTTCTTACGAGAATTTCGATCTTTAAGGTCCGATTTAGTTGGAGATCGTCAGAATAAATGAATGTAATGAATTGTTGAAAAGAAAAGAAAGTTTTATTTTATTTAAAGAAAATAAAATAAGATAAAAAGAAACCAGAATTTATTAATAAATATAAAATAAGAGGATTTATAATAAATAAACGAAAAAAACAAACGAATAATTAACACAGAAATCGGATCTTTTCCGTTTGGTGCAAACCACTAGAATTAAAATTAATTATTATCATCATAAGTACTTTTTTACGCTGATTTCAAAAATATATAAAGTTTTCCCGATAAATGAATAATAAAAATGTTACAGCCCTTTAACGTTTGAATTTCGTACATTTAATTTGTCTATTCTTCAAAAATTTAACGATAATTTGCGTTGAAAATTGAACGTAGGTCATCTTATTCTTAGTTCGCGCGAAGACCTAGGCTATACAGGATGTTTCAGGAGGAAAGGTCAATACTTCGGGAGGTGATAGTATCGGTCATTGTGAGAAAAAAAGTTCATATGAACATGTGTCTAATCCTGAATGGTTACGGAGATAGAGCTGTTTGAATCTGATGCGCGCTCAGCTCTTCCTCCCCCTTCCCTCCCCTATAACCTTGAACCATGTAAGCTGTAATGTAGGCATGTAACATAAGCCAATCGACAGCTGACTGTTGTGAGTGACATTGTTTGGTGTTTGAAGCAGTGTTAAGAATGTCATACACCTTCACACATGCTGAATATGCAGATATGGTGTATGTCTACGGTTTTTGCGATGGAAGTGCAACAGCTGCTGTTGCAGAATACCGTCGACGATTTCCGAACCGCAGAATTCCGGATCGAAGAGTGTTTACCAGGGTTTTCAACACATTGCGTGAGATTGGTACACTTCCCAGCGCTCATGTTTCATCTGAACGTGAAGGTCAGCAAGATGTGGATGAAGTGGAAAACATTCTTCAGTTGGTAGAGCGTAGTCTTACTACTAGCTCACGAAGAATTTCTACACGTCTCGGTGTACCACACACAAGAGTATGGCGAACATTACGTGAGGAAGGCTTGCATCCATATCATGTACACCGTGTACAACACCTTCAACCAGGAGACGCTGCCATGCGACTGGAATTTTGTCATTGGGTAAATGCTAATCGCCGATTGCTTCGATTAATACTGTTCACCGATGAAACTACTTTCACCCGTGACGGTATCAACAACACTCGTAACACTCATCGGTGGTCAGACGAAAATCCAAATGCCACTGTGAAAACAAATTTTCAACATGGCTTCTCTGCCACTATGTGGTGCGGTATCATCGATGATCAGCTGATTGGCCCTGTTACTTTAGAGAATCGTCTTACAGGACAAAGTTACCTAGAATTTCTGCAAAATGAATTGCCAGGACTATTGGAGAATGTTCCTTTGGCTACATGCGCTGGCATGTACTTTCAGCATCACGGAGCTCCTCCACATTCTACCCGTCTGGTGATGCAACCTAAATCAAACTTTCCATGGTCGATGGATCGGCCGCGGTTGTCCCATTCAGTGGCCACCAAGGTCTCCAGACCTCTCTCCGTTAGATTATTGTTTGTGGGGTGGATGAAAAGTCAAGTTTACAAAAGAAAGGTGGATACACGAGACGAATTGCTCGCGCGCATTTTGGATGCTGCTGCCCACATAAAGGAACGTCAAGATCGACTCAGACGAACAACACGCGATCTTCGCACACGAGTTGCAAAGTGCAGTGAGGTTGACGGTGGGATTTTCGAAAACGTATTGTAAACTGTAACAAATTTTTCATTTCTGTATCTGATACCATTCAAAATGCCAATGTTTAAACATTAAATGTTAGAAACAGTAATTGGTTTTTCTTTCTTGATTACCATTAACAATGCTTTTGTATTTGTAGATTCAAACAGCTCTATCTCCGTAACCATTCAGAATTAGACACATGTTCATATGAACTTTTTGTCTCCCAATGACCGATACTATCACCTCCCGAAGTATTGACCTTTCCTCCTGAAACACCCTGTATACATTCGTGATACTTTTAAAGCATAAAAGGAACAGAATGGAAGACTGGAATATTACAAAAATAATTACATCCTAACGAAAATATCACAACTTAACCTAACCAATCGTCAAGGGCGTACAGTTGACCTAACCGGGCATTCAATTAACCTAACCGGGCATTTAGTTGACCTAACTGGGTATTCAGTTAACCTAACCAGTTGGTCAATTTTAATGTTAATAATATATATACGGTATATATATATATATATATATATATATATATATATATATATATCATGTAACCTCTTTTGCATAATAAATATCATGTAGGCTAATCTATTTTGCATTTTTATTGCCCTATTATGCAAAATGTTCGCATTTCTCCAAAAAAGAATGTTATTTTCGTATCCAGAGGGTCAAAATGCACTACTGGTCCTATTTTCAAAAGAATCTGGTGTTGGGCTCCAAACGGAAAAGACCCCAGAAATCTTATGTAGGCCTAAAATAAATTTAGAAAATGAACGTGTTTTCTGGCACGAAAACAGCCAGACAAATCTAAACACGCTCATAGGTGTTTAGGAACGAATTAATGCTCAACCAATTGGGCATGAGAATAATAGTCACGTGATGTCATACCTTTTATTTCATCCAATCGTATATTAATAAACAGTTTAATTGTCACAGAACACTAGATCTATATAATTAAGTAATTTATTTACCTGAAATATGATAGGTCATACTGTATAAGTTAATTAAATAATATGAAACCGACAGGAATTTGTAAAACTCATAAAATAGTGTATGTAAAAGTTGCCTCTAAGTTCCGGGTTTATAAGGGAAATGGACGAAGAATTGTTTCCCCAGTGCGAGATGGAAGTTCGAAGTGCGGAGGGAAAACGGAGAACGTGGCACGGATAGAGATTCATGTAGGCAGTCGAGAACAGGCCACAAGAGAGAGAGAGAGAGAGAGAGAGAGAGAGAGAGGAGAGAGAGAGAGAGAGAGAGAGAGAGAGAGAAAGTTGTGACTGTTCGTCCGTGAGAATGTGATACAGAGGCAACCGGATGCACATGCATCAGTTGCTTCCGTCTGGATCTACCCCTGTGTAAAGGCGGATCTATGAATTTTAGTAAGGGGTGGTCCAAAGAAAAAAGGGCACCCCTTCAATAAAAAAGGTACAGTACTAAAAACTGTTTCTTAAAACAGACCATCAATGTGCGAGTGTAAAATCAATTGTATTGTTTTATTAGATCAGTCTCCAAGGCAGCGGGGTGTCGAAATTGTAGAAAGGCGGACCTTTTGGTGCAACGACCTAGTCACTGCGGAGGAGGTTTAGAGTAGTTTAGAGAAGTTTGTGGTTTCAAAAGAAAATGCAAAAAAAATGTAAGTATTTATTTACTAAATGATATATATACGAGTATTATAATATCACATCATAAGTTATAACTATGGTTGCAAAAGTGGACCTTTCCTTTCAAGGAGGGGTCGAACGGGAGTGGTCGTTCGACCGGCCCCTGACTACGGGCCTGCTATCAGAATAAGATGAAGATAGAAATAGTGATATGGCTGCACCAGTCTTAAGGGCACCTATGGAAACCATTACAACTACAAATTTGGAAGTAAAATGTATACGGATAAAGACTCAAAATAGAATTTGAATAGAATAAAATAACCATGATCTATTTACAAAAACAACATTTGTTTTCAGAGGCATACACATCATTCAAATAGGGCACTTGCAAGAAATTGAAGTGGGGGTGGGGGTCCGGACGTCGCCGACCCCCCCGTCCAACACTAGATCCGCCCTTGCTGTGTAAACCTTACTCAGACGACGAAGAATGGAGCGTATTAATCAAATAGGTCTCGGGTGCTGCTCAAGAACTTCTTAGAAAGTTTAATAATAACAATTCGAACTCACTTAATTAAGATTTTATATATATATATATATATATATATATATTTATATCTGTGACTTAAATTTTAAATAATATTTAATTTTGGATAAAGCATTTCATTTGTGGCGTTTCATTTGTGGGTCGAGTAAAGCCTAAGTGAAGTGGTTATAAGTTTTTTCTCTTCAAACTTGCGGGGCTAGCGACTTCGTCATCATGGCGCTAACCCGTGTAATCGTATCGTCCCAGTGGGTGTGGTAAATTCTGGTAATTTAAGCAAATATTGTGAACAAAGGTAGGTTCAGGCTCGAAACGAGGCTGTTGTCGACATCCGCTGAACTCAAGGCCTACTCTCGTATGAGATAGGCTTAAATCAACATTCCTAGATATGCTGATAGACCAAACCCAGCTAGGCTTAAGCTAGCTTTTGGTACAAAATTTGTACTCATATAACCCAAGTAAAGTTCTCATCATTATCTCACAGATTTACGGGTGTAACAACCACAAGGCAATTGGGGAACAACCTTTCACAGGGTGGAAAATATATTTGTTTTTAATAATTAGAGAATTTCCCTGGAAGATAATGTTTCTATCACAATTCTCCGCCCAGAATTTTTTTTTCAAATCCAAAGTTTGCGCCACAATATCTCAACGATTTCTAAAACTGTTTAAATTTGAAAAATTTAGCTACGATTTGGTGTGATTTGCACTCATACAGAAAAGGAGATATCCTCTGGAAAATTTCCGGCCTTATGTTTTTCTCTCATTTTCAGAAATGTGGAAGTAATATATATATACAGTATATATATATATATCAGTTGGTAAGCTTATGGAAACGATCGTTTGGGAGAAAATAGTTAATAACTTAGAAATTAATAATTTATTTAAAGATTTTCAGCACCTCTTTCGACGTAATCTTTCTTGACTAACCAACTAACCAATTTGCTCGACTTTTTTAATGATATTGTAAATATATATGACGAGAGTAAAAGAGTAGATGCTATATATTTCGATTTTCAAAAGACGTTTAATAAAGTGCCCCACTGAAGATTTTTAGCTAAACTTCAGTCTCACGGAATTGATGGTAATGTTCTCAAATGGATCAAAAATTGGCTAAGCGAACGTAAACAAAGAGTGGTCATTAATGGCAAAGCGTCTAACTGAAGAAGTGTAATTAGCGGCGTGCCACAGGGATCAGTTCTGGAACCAGTTCTTTTTATTATTAATATCAGTGACATCGACATAGGAATTAACAGTATAATTTCAAAATTTACGCTTGACACCAAACTTAGGGGGACGAACAAAATCAGCCGCAGATCGTTTGAAGATTCAAGAAGATATTAACAAGTTACTCGAGTGAGCAAAAATATGGCAAATGAACTTTAATATAGATAAATATTAAACGTTGCATATCGGTAGAAACAATGTTGAAGAAAAGTATTCTATGCGCGACAGCACTGACATGGAAGAAAAAGATTTAGGTATTATATTATTATTGCAGACACGCTTAAACTGAGTAAGCAATGTATCGAAGCGGTCAGAAAAGCAACTAGAATCTTAGAATTTATCGGTAGACCATTTGACGTTAAGTCCGAAAAACAATGCTAACATTACATAATTCTTTAGTACGCCCCCTCCTGGAATACTCGTTCAGTCCTGGTCCTCATATTTACGTCAGGACAGAGACAGAATGGAAAGAGCGCAGCGATGGGCTCCAAAGATGATTCCTAGACTTAGAAACAAATCATACGCTGCCCGTTTAGAAAAGTTCAGTTTATTCCCACTTGTGAAAATGCGAATTTGAGGAGATTGAATCCGGGTGGTTAAAATGTTTAAAGGTTTTGACAACGTTGACGCCGAAAAATACTTCACCTTCAGAAATGCAGATAGAACTCGTGGTAATGGTCTCAAATTAGTGGGTAAACATTTTAATTTTAATGAAACTAAACATTTTTCTTCAATCGTATAGTTAATTTGTGAAATGGATTGCCAGCCATCGTAGTTCAAAGTAATTCGGTCGAGTCTTTTAAAAAGGAACTAGATGCTTATTTTACTTTAAACCCCAAACTGGAAGCATTTGTTAGAGCATAAAATTATTTTAGAATTTCACTCGAATTCTATCCTATTTGCTTCAAAATTTTCGTTTATATCTACAATATATTTCTCTCTTTTCTTATTTCTTTCTTCTTTGCTTTAAAATTTTCACTTTTCTTTAAATTTTCTTCTATCTTTTAACCTTCCTTTTTAAACAGATAGCCTCTTAGGGACCAGTCGGTCTGTTGCTATTTGGTGGTGTCTTTTGTATTCCTTTGTATTATCCACGCAGACGCGTATAATTCAGGCATTGTTTGGTCTCTCACGAAAGCTTTTCGCGGATTCCTATTTGTCCAATGAAAATATGTTGATGTAGGCAAGGTATATTAAAGATATTGGCTATTCTTTTAGAAAACTTTTCTTCATTGTTAACAGCGATGCAACTGATAGAGAAACTTGATGCTAAGAAGTCTTGTACGAGAAACATTGGCTATTATGCTCAAGCGCGTTGACGATTGTCATCGTGAAATTGTCCTCTGTCCTGGTCTGATGATGGAATGAAATTTAAACGGTGCCATATCATTTAAAAACTCGTTTTCATCTTTGTAAAAGAGAGAACTTATTTACAATTTAATTTAATTACTCTTTAACTGAAAGTCTGGCTAAATTGCTCCTCATAGTTAAACAAACTCCACTTATTTTGCATTGAAAGTCCATCCAAGGAGAAGTTCAGATTTCGCATCTTTTGAGTGGTTCAACTTCTTTAATGTTGTATATTCTAAAGCTGTATCTGCATTCTTGCCTTTGAGCGCTAAAACAACAGACGATGACAGACGGTGCTATTCTTCGAAATTGCTCGGCGAAGGTAATCCAAAGGAATTTTATTGTATGTGAAAGCGGATGCAGCGATTGTGAAACGTTTTAAAGGCTCGTCCCTTTCCTCGATAAAATTAAATTCCGATGATAAAACGTAAGTTTAAATTTTATGGCATTGTTCTCTCAAAATTTATTAGGCAATCGAAACAAAGCAATAGCAATCCAATTCATTTAGTTTGAACCCATATATATATATATATATATATATATGTGTGTGTGTGTGTGTGTATACACAAATGGTTAACAAAAGTAATTAGATAACTTTGGTTTTTCTATAGTTTTTGGGTTGATAATAAAAGTCAATAAATAATATAAAATTTATTGAATCAATATATTTAGAATCATGTTGGTTTCTCTTTTGCATTATGTAAAGATGATACACGTTCTGGCATTCCACTGATGAGCTTTGCCATTTGTTTTTGAGGACAAACATCGTGGTGTCTATTTACTCTCTCTCTCTCTCTCTCTCTCTCTCTCATTTTTCATTTGTTCGTTCTCCCTCCTCATCTTGTGCGGAACGCTCTTCTACACAAGCGTCGTTCTTTACATTAATTATACTGTGTTGTTTGCAGTTAAAATGTATATATATATATATATATGTATATAACTGCAATGACCACGCAGTATATAAATGAATAGACACGACATAATATTAAGGAACGTTTCTGCACAAGCGGAAGAGAAATAACGAATAAATGAAAAATGAGGCGAACCGCCCGGGAATCGAACCCAAGGCCTTCCAATTGCCGGTTGGATGCGCTACCATTACACCACGGACCTCAATCATTCACAAATCGAAATTCTCCTACATAGGGCAGAAACCAATGCCCTGAGAGGGCACCCTCGCAAATCGTGAATATGTGCATTTAACTGCAATGACCACGCCTCATTTTTCATTTATTCGTTATTTCTCTTCCGCTTGTGCAGAAACGTTCCTTAATATTATGTCGTTTCTATTCATATATATATATATATATATATATATATATATATTTATATATATATATATATATAATATATATATATAATATATATGTTACATTTAATGGATGTCATGAACATGTATATATAGAAGAAGTGATTGTAGTATTGTATCGCATTATTTTTTTTCAATTCGGTAAATTTTTAACCACTTCACTCAGCGGAAAATATGTGCTATATTTACAGTTTTGTTTACAAAGTCAAAGGAGTGAAGTAGTTAAAAGTATTAACTATAAATACGTTTTAAATTTTTCTTATTGATCAAAAGTCTGCAATCTGCGAAGATGATTTTACTTCTTTTATATGCAGTAATTTTGCTCATGAACCTTTTGAGGAAATTAAACGCAGCGACTCTTTTTAAAAGTTTCATTTGCATTTACTGAATTCAGCGCCCGTAGCTCAATTGGTAACGCCGTTTCCCTATGAGCGAAAGGAAGACACTGCTGAAGTCGAGGGTTCGAATCGTGTTGATGTTAGCTGATAGAGTTTGAGCAATGGGTTAAATTAGTTTGCCTGAGCTCTGTGCCAGTTTCTGGCCATCAAGAATGATTATTATTACACTTACGAGTACTGAGATACTCTTTCTTTAGATATTTTTGGTTCTATGTAAAGAAAAAATGATCCATTTAAAGTACGGAGCACGAGTTGATGCGAATGATTATGGAAACGTGGGCGGAGAATTAAGATGGGAAAATACCCAGAGGAATCCCATTGCAGTTACAAAACGATTAAACGCAACTACTCCAGATGCGAACACGAGTTATTATTATTTTTAGCGTGAATATCACGCTCGAAACAGCGCGGAAGCCGCGCACCGCTTAATTGTATTATGAGCAAAAGGGAAACGCCACACTTGATTGCTTCGAGTACATTAACTGGAAGAAGAAATGCCCAGCTGCAAGACCACCTGCAGGAATGCCATCTGCGAATACCGTATGAGTTGGAAGGAAATAATATGCACTGGTAGATGAAATTTCACACACTCGAAAGAAAGAAAGAAAAAAAGAGGGGAAACACGGATAAATATTTTTACAAACAAATTATTGAAGTATTGCAGTGAAAAGGGTTACATATTCCCTCTCCGACGAAACAGAAAGTACTCGACACTATTTCCCTCCATCCGTCCCCAGCCACAGATAAACCGAGTTCTAAATTAGCTACTGGCAATCTAATCGTTTTGAACGAAGAAAAATGGAGGTATTGGTTCGCAGTTAAAATAAAACTGGTTTCTTTTAGAATAAAAACTGAACAAGCTCTCTAATGCAATTACAAAGGAAGATGAATCGTTCGTACGGGATTTTTAGGAACTCCACTACAATTCCAGCGTTGAAATCAAATAAAATCCGATAGATATATGGAATCATGGATGCTAAAACAAAAATATTTTGAAGATATTTCTTTTTAGACAGTAATTTGAAAATAAAACTAAGCTATTTTGTTCAAGTGAAGAAACTGAAGCAAATATATACATAACAGATATATAAATATATAAATGACAAAAATATACGGTACAAATTAAATTAAAGTTTTACTGACAGAACAAGATAATATACATATATATATATGGGATGAATTTCACAATTAAATACGTGAAATGAATGAATGATGCAAACACAAGGAAAAAGAACAAATGATTCCAAGGCCTTTCGTGTATTCAGCAGTACACCTTGTCATTCCCTGACGAGGTGTACTGCTGAATACACGAAAGGCTTTGGAATATTTTTCTTTTTCCTTGTGGGTTTGCATCATATATATATATATATATATATATATATATATACAGATCTACAGGGTGGGTAAAAAAGTGACCCCTTAGAGGTAAACTGTCATATTAAAAAAAGTAAGGGGACTAGAGCTCCCAAACGTCATAGATGCTTACCATAGCATGTTGTTCGTCTTAATTGAGAAGTTGCTCGATGTGTACCCTTCCTGCTCAACGCAAGCCTCCAAACGTGGACGCCACTGATCAATACTCCCTGTTTAAATATCGTTGAGACACCTTCTCCCAGCCGAGCAGAATTCTTTTGCTACTTCATCTATGTCTCTTATATTGGTACAGGGATGTAAACTTTGGACTTCAGGGCTTCCAAACACCATATCTAGTGGTGAAAGATCGGGGCTACTAGCCGGCCACATATTGGGGACGGATAAAAATCCGGTGTTTCGTTCTCAAGGAATATGACAGTTTGGCGTGCTCTGTTAGCAGGGGCTCCATCTTGTCGGAAAGTATATCTTTCACTCTATCTAATTGATATTCGACGAATTAGTGGTGAAAGATATACGAGTACTTTCCAAGAAGATGGAGCTCCTGCTCACAGAGCACGCCAAACTGTCACATTATAGGGTAGGAATTAGTTATGAAAGTCTTATTTTTAAGCTTAAGAATTACTGTGCCAAAGTTATTGAAAATCAGCCTTTGTGGGTTGAGAAGGACTATTATGACGCTAAAATGGAGCCTGGAGAAAATGTGATGGAATACGCCTTACATCTGCAATCAATCTATGAGGCAGTTTTTGCGCGAAACAAACGTAATAAACAGACGTTTCTGAATTGCCTTATTGAAACTCTTCCTCAGGACCTTGTCAAAAGCCTTAAGGTATAGATTGGAAAATTAAAAGCATATAGCCTGGAGGGAAGAGCCTGGACAAAAGAGGAGAATGAGTATCTAGTTTTGCGTGAAACTACGCAACCCACTTCTAAACTTGAGGCCGAGTTTCCAGCTTGGCTTACTTTGCCTGAGGGTGTTGGAGTAGGCACTGGTCCCTGGTCAGGAACGTAAATATATGTATAGTGAACCCTTAGTTAGCTAATTCTTTCTCTCTCAAGTCAAGGGAGGATTTTCAGTTAGATAGGTAGGACGATAGTGATAAGTCTATGAAACTGAAGAAAAAATGTAATTATTGTGGTCTCCGGGGGTCATTTAAAAAAGGAGTGCTGGTGAAAGTTTTTTAAAACAGAACCGGTTAAGTTTGAATACTGGGACCCGATTTTTATCAAGGGAAGGGGGTCAGAGTATAATACTCGTAGATAGACTTTTTATCAGAAAACAGAGAAATAATTGCCTGAGAATAGTAGACAATATAACTTGTTCTACTCTCGAAGATTTAGTGTTAGAAAATAATGCATGGAGGTGTGTAGATATTAAACAGTGGCGAAACTACCGAGGGTGCAGTCGGTGCAATGCACCGGGCCCACATCCTTGGGGGCCCATCATAGATTTGTTTAATATATAAAAATTGTACTTATAAAGCAAATACAAATCTAAAGAGTAGCTAATAAGAATAACTATAAAAAAGTAAATATCATTGTTGCCATGTTAAAAATAGAGATAGTTTCAATTGAAAATAAAATTGCAAGAGAATTAAATTTAGAGGAAATGGTGACCACTTTTGCTGAAATGAAAACCAGAAAAGTTGACTTTAAATAAAAGGTGAGTAGATATATTGTGTCTAAAGTTTTGTAAATATTTTTCAACACGCATTGTAACGTGTTTTTTTTTAGGGGGGGTCCCATGTGAATATTTTGCACCAGGGTCCACAACAACCTAGTTTCGCCACTGATATTAAACTCAACCTGGGACAGATTAAGCCGAGAGAAAGTTGCGATAGATGTTGTAAAGAGAATAAAACGGTACTTTATATAAGGAAAAATTCACCAGAGCAAAATTTGGGGAGCAAAATTACAATGTGGCCTGGGTTGTTCTCTTGGGAAGAATCTCAGTCCAAATTAGCGATTCAAAAGGTTGGTGATAAGCGTGTGGTGATTCCTAAGGGCTCGAGAATGGCGTTAGTTTGCTCAATAGTGTGCATGGTAGAATGGGCCTGTAGGAATGATGAAACGTTAGGAATCAACACGTTAGTTTTGTGATGTTACTGGTGTTGAGAATGCAGATGAAGGCTGGACGAGAGATGCATTGGTTCGTGAAATTATTGAATAAATAATATTTTAAGCCCAAATGAACTCTTGAAAAAATTGGTAACCATCGTTGGGCTACATGCCATGCAATATAGCCATTCCTCAATCTAATTTTTTTCAAAAACTTTATTAGAACATTCAGTTGACACGGGATTTTACATTGAATCCACTGTTATCGTTGTTGGACTTTTCCATACCCTTATTGGCCTATTTACAGTGTCCGTAGTTCCCTATTTGTCCTACTTATAATGTTACAAGATCCCTTATTCAGGTACTGGAAATACTTATTTCCGGTTCTCATTTAAAATAAATGACTGATAAGCAGCCTCCTGTACGAAATTTTGGATGTTCTATGGCAAAACCGTTCAGTCTTAAGTTTGAGTTTGAGCGATGGTAATGTTCAGCGTGCGGCATTAACAAGTCGTAAGATAGAATTGTACAACTATACGCCCATTAGTTTGCGCCTGCGAAGGTTTGATCACGTAAATAATGAAGCCATTCAGGGACAATGTGAAGAATTGATGGCTATAGATATCAATGAACCTAGTCATTCTCCGTGTGCAGCATTGTTTCAGTTAAAAAAAAAAGATGGCAGTTATGCGTAGACTATTGCAGGCTTAATAAAGTAACTATTCCTCAAATTTCCCTATGCCAAATATTAATGATCTGATATTCAGTTTAAATAATATGAAGTATTTTACTCCTCTTGATCTGGTAAGAGGCGACTATCAGATGCCCCTTGACGAGGAAAGTAGAAAATGAACCGCTTTTTCCACAAGCAGAGGTCACTACCAGTTTAAATCCTTAACTTTAGGGCTCTTGTGCTCCCCTTTTAATTTTGCATATTTGTTATAAATTTGTTTATTAGGACAGAATAAATTTGTTTACATTTGTTTGCAATTTTCATATCCAATGAACTTATAGGATCAATAACACAACTTCATTTCCTGGTCTGAAAAGACTCATTTGAACCCGCTGAGGCAGTGATAACAATACTAACAACTTAATTTTTAAAATTAAATACATTACAAATATATTTGCCGTACCTCGGTGGGATTTGAACCGATGCCACTGAAGACTCATTTTTTGCGATCCGCAAATATATATATATATATATATATATATATATATATATATATATATATATATATATAAGGAGTAGACTGTTGACACCAATCGATCAGGGAAGTACTTCGGGGGAGACGTCAGGCAGGAGAGAGGAGTGCTGGAACTCCTGTTCCTCCTGTCACTGTCCCCTTTAGCTTATCTTTTTCCATGTCTCATCTACCCTGTGAGCAGTCCAGCATGCTCTCAAACACACACTTCTCTCACTATTCCTCACTACACATACATGCATCTTACACAATCTTTTCAAAAAAAAAAAAAAAAAAATGGCATCGACTTCAAGAGCCTCAGAGTAACTTGGAAGGGGAGGGAGGTGACCATAAATGTCCCCACTTCTGGCTCCCCCGTTGCCGATACCAGGAACACAGACCACGGCAGCGGGGATGGTTCTGATACTGCCCATTCGAGATGTTCTGAGCCCCTGCCTGATTCACTTTACATAAACTGCAACATTCGGGCCTCTCCTGAAATTTTCAATCTTTTGAACACCACCTCTTCTCCTCTAAACCTCACCTCTTCCTCACTGAAACTCAGGGTGTCTGGTGTCTGGGACAACTGACGGCAACTCATTTTCTATACCCTCCTACTTTCTATATACTCAATTTAATTCCAATTGTGGATGTTGCGTACGCAATGACCTAACTTGCTCTCGTATTCCTGGACTTGAATCCTTCGAATTCTACAACCTCTGGCTATGGCTTACATGCCAATCTCAAACTAAATACCTCTGCATTGTCTACCTTTCTCCTAATTTTACTGACTATCCAAAATTCTTTGACTACTTCATTTCCAAAATGGAATATATGCTATCCCACTTTCCTTTTGCTGAAACCTCCATTTCAGAAGATTTCAATGTTCACCATCACCTTTGGCTTTCCTCCCTTTTCACTGACATCCCTGGTGAACTAGCTTATAACTTCTCTATCCTGAATGACCTAGAGCAGAATGTACAACACCCTACTCATATCCCCGATCGCCTTGAAGACAGGCCCAACATTCTTGATTTATTTCTCACCACTCATCCTTCCTCTTACTCTGTGAAACTTTTTTTCCGTTGGGCTCCTCCAACCACAATGTTATATCTGTTTCCTGTCTTATCACTCCAATTCGGCCTTTGGATCCTCCCAAGAGCACTTTGAAATAATTACTGCTTCCCTATCCGGGGCCCCTAAGCGCATCACGGAGGTGATTCGTGCAGGAAGGAGTACATTCCATATTCTATTCCTCCGACTACTGCAAAAACTTTGGTTTAACTGTGCCTGCTCTAATGCTATTCGCAACAGAGAGGATTCCTCATCATGCAACTCCTGACTTTCACTTAGCTTATATTTCTGCCCGCAATCGCGCAAAATCTGTTCTTCGACTTGCCAAAAATTCCTTCATCTGACAAAAATGTGAAAACCTATCCAATTCTAATTCTTCTCGTTCTTTCTGGCACCTAGCCAAGAACCTCCCGACAACTTTACTTCTTTCTCTCCTCGGCAAGTCTATTTTCCTGATGACGCTGCACTTTTAGCTCAGATTTTCGCCTCCAACTCAGCCCTGGACGACTTTCGTGCTGTTCCTCCATCGCCTACTCCTCTCACTTAATTATGCCTGAAATTAGAATCTATTCTAAAACTGTTCTTTCTGCCCGATCTGTGCTCAACTCTAGGAAGACGTACCGTCCTGATGGTGTCCCTCCTGTTGTTCTCAAGAACTGTACAGTACTTCTTTGCTGACACCCTGCCTAGTCAAACTCTTTCGTCTTTGTCTTTAATCTGGTACTTTTCCTTCCTGCTGGAAGTTCTCTTTCATTCAGCATGTCCTAAAGAAGGGTGATTGCTCTCAACCCTCCAACTATCGTCTAATTGCTTTGATTTTATCTTTCTAAAAAAATTTCATCTATCCTCAATACGAAGTTTCTTAAACACTTCTCTTCTCACAATCTTCTTTCAGATCGTCAGTATGTGTTCCGCAGTGGATGCTCCACTGGCGATCTTCTTGCATATCTCTCTGACTGTTGGTCATCCTTCTTTCGGAATTTCGGTGAAACTTTTGCTATTGCGCTAGACATATCAAAAGCTTTTGCGAGAGTCTGGCACACATCCTTAATTTCCAAACTACCCTCCTTCGGTTCCTATCCTTCCGTCTGTGACTTCATCTCTGATTTCCTTTCTGTCCTAGCTATTGCTGCGGTTGTAGATAGCCACTGTTCTTCTCCCGAAGCTATTAATAGTGGTGTTCCTCAGTGCTTTGTCCTGTCACCCATTCTCTTCCTTTTATTTATCAATGATCTATTAAGCTGCACTTCCTGTTCTATCCACTCCTCTGCCGATGATCCCATGTTTCACTTCTCCACCCGCTTCACAAAGCGTCCCTCGCAACAGACACTCAATGCTTGGCGCGGGACGGCTATGGCAAACTTGACCCCTGATCTTTCTACTGTCTGTGATTGGGGCAGAGAAAACCTTGTGGATTTCAATGCCTGAAAAACTCGGTTCCTTCATCTGTCTGTTCGTCACAATCTTCCACATGACTATCCCTTTACCTTCAACAATACACAACTCAATCCTTCCTCTTCTTTTAATATTTTTAACGTTTTCTTTTCTCGGATGTTTCCTCAAAAATCACATATACTCTCTTTCTAAAACAGTTTCTAAGAGACGAGATGTGCTACACCGGCTCCGCAGTTTTTTCGCCTCCATTCAGTTGCTGTCTCTGTACAGGTGTCTTGTCTGCCCCGTATGGAGTACGCTTCTCATGTGTGGGGTGGCTCAACCCACACAGCTCTACTTGACCGGGTGGAATCAAAGGCTTTTCGTCTCATCAATTCCTCGCCTCTTACTGACTGTCTTTAATCCCTCTCTCCCTTCACTGCAATGTTGCCTCACTCTTCCTTTACTATCGCTATTATAACGGACACTGCTCTTCTGAACTCTCTAACTGCATGCCTCCTTTAAGGAGAGCACGCAGTACCAGACTTTCGATACATTCTCTTTCCTTTTTTGTCCAATTCTCTAACGCAAGGGTTAATCTATTTTCAATCTTTCACCTACTCAATCGGTCAACTCTGGAACAATCTTCCTCAATTCATGTTTGCCCCTGTGTATGACCTTCAGTCTTTCAAACGCAGAGTGTCCAGGCATCTCGAAAACCTTTGACCTCGATTTTGACTCTCTTCCTCTAAGGGAGGGGCGTTTTTGCGAGCATTCGCCCTTGGCCCTTCCTTCCTGAATAAAAAAATATACATACGAGTATATAATGAAAGATGAATCATCGAGTCCGTCATCAATCACTGTTCATGATTTTAAATACAAATTAATCATCAGGAGCGTTTGATGACTGACCGTTTATAATCTCGATGAAAATTCTATTTCAGTGAAGCCAAATCAACATTTCGAAGTCTCCAAGCTTCATTCAGTTGATTTTGAGATTTGATTGACGGGTCGCCACAACGTACTCCCACTCCGCATGTCCGCCGGTAGATCAGGTCAGGTGGTATTTACTATGGCTGCAAAACATTTCCAGGCCAACACGAGGCCCTAAGGGTATCTCTATAATGTTCAACCCCGTTCAACCTACATAAGGGAGTTCTAATTGTGTCAAAGAACATGAAGAGAATACTGATATATTGTTAATCGCCTTCCTTTGATACAGCTATTCTTTAGAAGCAAGAACCATGGGTAACATACCGTATTTCTCCAAGTGCAAGTAAATTATGAATTGGCCTTCACAACTTCAAACGGAGAAAGGTGAAATAACTTTTTCAGTGCCATGACCGGCGTGGTGGCGACGATTCATTTTTAAAAATGTGCATCACTCAAACTCTCCATTAATCCCAAGCTGATAAAACTTTTAGGAAGTATGAAAGTTGTTAGAAGTGTATTTTTCTGTTTAGTCTCGTGGAACAAATCTATTTAGAATTAACTCGACACACGAAAAATCTTTATTTATATATATATATATATATATATATATATATATATATATATATATAATATATATATATATATATATATGTGTGTGTGTGTGTGTGTGTGTGTGTGTGTGTGTGTGTTTACCTCTTGGGGAATGGACACTTTGTTTCTCTCTCTGCATTATATCAAAATAAGAAGGGTAACTTTCTCAGTAGTTTATTCTATCTACAACCGAAAGTGTATAAAGTATCTGTAAATCTGTGCATATAAATTATAAGTGAAATTCATTAAATGTAAAAAAGTGCCTTACACATGCCTATCACAACTAATGGAACACGATAACATTATTGATGCACTCGAAAACAATGAAAACTATGATATGGGAATACAGAAAAGTAGGAAAATGGGTATATATGATAATTTCCTTAGTGAGCGGCAACAAGTCGCAACAGTTCAAAGAATATCTTCATCGGAGTCAGAGGTCCTTAGCTCAGTATCACAAGGGACAGTATTAGCTCCATTATTCTTCGTAATCATGCTAACTGATACAGATGAGGAAGTTACCAGTGACAGCACATTAACAACCTTTGCCGATGACACAAAAATTAGTAGAAAAATAAGAAACCCAGAGGATATAGGATCTCTCCAAACAGACATGAACAGAATCTACAATGGTTCTGAAGGCAATAATATAAAATTTAACGCACGAAATTTCAACCATTAACGTACGGAAGAAAGGAGGACCTAAAATCTATGGAATATTATTCCCCAAATAGAAAGGAAATTCATTGAAACTCTAAACCAAAAGATTTAGGAGTTGTAATGACTGATGACGCGAAATTTAAAACACAAAATAAACAAAACAAAACAAAAAAGAATAACTGAATAGATACTGAGAACCCTTAAAAGAAGGGATAGGAATATAATAATTCCTCTCTTGTAAACACTGATCATACCTAAGTTGGATTATTATTGCTCGATCTTAAAACATCCTCATATAAAAAAAAAGACATTAGGTCAACTAGAAGGGATTCAGAGAAGCTTCACAGTCAAGATCAATGGATGCAAAGAACTAAATTACGAGGAAAGATTACATGAATTAAGTTTGTATTCGCTGGAAAGAAGAAGAGAGAGAAGTACACCATTATTTACAATTTGAAAATAATAGAGGAACTAATCCCGAATCTTACTATAACCCTATAACCACTCAAGCAACAGTGAAAAGTAGAAAAGGAAGAACTTTTGTGTTCCCAAATTAAAGGCTAGACGGAACATCCTCAACCCTGAAGGAAAATAGTTTTGTTGTGAGAAGACCAAGACTGTTCAATCAGTTGCCCAAGGAACTAAGGAACACGAGTGGTGTAGCGGTGGATATCTTTAAAAAATGACTAGACGCCGTCTCAGAACAATTCCAGAGGATGGGCGACGCTAACCACTACACCACCAAGATGCATATATATATAGATATATATATATATATATATATATATATAAAACCTTGGTTTGCTTCCACCCAAATTGTTCATTCTGACGAAGGTCAAGCTTGTCACTGTACCTAAGGACAGGGGTGGTTAACCTTTTTACAGTCGCGTGCGGTGGATATCTTTAAAAAAATGACTAGACGCCTGTCTCAGAACAATTCCAGAGGATGGGCGACGCTAACCACTACACCACCAAGATGCATATATATATATATAGATATATATATATATATATATATATATATATATATATATTATATATATATATAATATATATATATAAACCTTGGTTTCGCTTCCACCAAATTGTTCATTCTGGACGAAGGTCAAGCTTGTCACTCTACCTAAGGACATGGGTGGTTAACCTTTTTACAGTCGCGTGCCAAAAAAACGTGTAAACAATAAAAAAATTCGCGTGCCCACCAAAGTTTATGTATATTACACCAAATTATAAACATTAGCTCTATTATTTTATACTCATTTCTTGGATAACAATTTCTATGCTTAGGCGTGCCAGGCAAATGGGCACGCGTGCCATAGGTTCGCCACCACTACCTTAGACCTTCAGTTTAACCTGGAATCCGAATCACGCCCCATCAGCAGCCCAGCGACTTAACCACTAGGCTACCCAGGATACCCATTTATCTACCAACCAGCTTCTTTTTTAATTGTATGGAAGGATAAACAGCTGGGTTTTGTTGCGCGCCACCTTGCTGTCACCAGGTCTCGATCCCGGGGCCGATGGATTCGTACTTCGTAGTCAGCGACGCTAACCACTACACCACCAATTCGCATGCATATATATATATATATATATATATATATATATATACTGAACCCGAAAATAAACTTTATTTTTAAACGCAAACGGAATTAAATTTAAAGAAGACTACAGTAAATCTCAAGGTGGAATAACCTTCCAAAATACTCAACCCAGAGTAAAACTTCGCAAACCTTTCAAACCTTACCTTTTCTTTTCTCTATTCCATAGTTACGATTTTAATATTTCTTCATTATACTTCTTTCTAATCTAATTGAGTTCTCCCGTCATAATTATTGTAAGTATCATTTACTTTTATTATTATTATTATTATTATATTATTATTATTATTATTAATTCCAGAGAGAATATCCTTTTTTCCTCATAAAAGTTCGATTTTAAATGTTTGATTCTCATTTCCTTGCGACCATTGCAATTTTACTATTTGTTTTCTGTCCGAAATATTATCGTTTTATTATTTAACAACCAACTAACTACATTTCTATTTCTACGCTTTATTTCCTTCCACGCTCGCACTTCCGTGTCTCATTTTATGTACATATACAGTGTCGCTCATAAGTATTCGCACAGAGAAATATTTCAGTTATATTCGTCCTTATCTTTTGCACTATGCAGAGGATAGTTATGAAAAGTTTAACATTCGTTTGGAAAATTTTAAGAAATAAAAAAATTAGTTAAATTACGACATATAATGTAAAATATCAAAGAATTTGAGGAAAATAAAAAAGTTAAAATACAAAAGTTTTCGGATCACCTGAAGATCAGGGCTCCCAGCCTCATCTGACTGTTTGTTTCGTTAAAACTAACGAAAATATCACGACTTAACCTAAACCATCGTCAAGGGCGTACAGATGGCCTAACTGGGCATTCAATTTAATAATTTATTATTATATTTGGTACTGTAAAGCAAAAAAGAAGAATACATGGGGGCCCTGATCTTCATGTGATCCAAGTTTTCATGCATTTATTTACAAAATTATTTAATACTTTTAGTGTTCACCTTAGGCTTGAAGAATTTAAA
This sequence comes from Bathynomus jamesi, assembly GCA_023014485.1. Lineage (NCBI taxonomy): Eukaryota > Metazoa > Arthropoda > Malacostraca > Isopoda > Cirolanidae > Bathynomus > Bathynomus jamesi. The sequence continues at coordinate 79,114 of JAJOZX010005213.1, forward strand.
AATTTTATTAGTAGTTGGTTGTTTATTTATTAGAAATTGTTGGCAATTCTCAATTCTAGAATTTTTTCTGTGAATCTTCATGGAAGACGGATAACTGTACAAGCCATAAGTAAGCAATGGGTCGCAGTGGTAAAAAGGTCTCTATAAATCTTAAGATATCTGTTATTGATGCACACGAGTCTGGAAAGAGTTATAAGAAGATAGGAGAAAAACTTCGAATTCTATTTACGACGGTTGCAATTCTGAATTAAGAGAAGGGCGGATTGAAAGAATGACTGCTGCGAATCCATGAATGACTACAGGTGATATTAGCCAAACATTAAGAGTATCTAAGATCGATGTCCATCCCTCTACTGTACCGTCTGTACGTCGTACATTAAGAAAGAATGGTTTGCACGGACGAGTTGCATGAAGAAAAACCTCTGATACAAAAAGCGCACAAAGAAATTCGTTTAAAGTACGCTAAGGACCATCAAAATGATGGATTTGCATTCTGGAAGAAAGTTCTGGTGAAAAACTTAACCAAACTTGAATTATTCGGGAGCAACGAGCGATGGTATGTTTGACGAAAATAAAATATTGCATTTGAGGAAAAACATGGCTAAACATAGGATTGTAAAAATTAACAGGTGGTACGGTTTGCTTTGAAAAAAGCTGTCAGCAAGAGAAACCCTTCAAATGTGAGTGAATTTCAACAATTTTCTTTTGAAGAATGGGTAAAATTTTTACTGAGAGATGTCGAAACCTTGTAAAAAAATATCCAAAACGAATCATTGAAGTCATTCAAGCAAAGGTGAACAAAAAGTATTAAATAATTTTGTAAGTAAATGTACGAAAGCTTTTGCATTTTTATTTTTTTTATTTTTCTCAAATTCTTTGATGTTTTACATTATATGTTGGAGTTAAACTATTTATTTGGATCACCTGAAGATCCGTCACCCCAGCCTTTTTTAGTTAGCTTTATAAGGCTAACTAACGAAAATATCACGACCTAACCTAACCAATCGTTAAGGGCGTACAGTTGACCTAACGATTGGTTAAGTTAGGTCGTGATATTTTCGTTAGTTAGCTTTATAAAGCTAACTAAAAGAGGCTGGGGGTGACGGATCTTCAGGTGATCCATTTATTTTTATTTGCTAAATTTTTCCAAACGGAGGGTAGACTTTTCATAACTATCGTATACATGATACAAAAGATAAGGACGAATATAACTGAAATATTTCTCAGTACGAATAATTATGAGCGCCATTATATATTTTGTACCCGAGACTGTATATTAATGCGCATCCTGCGTATGTAGTCCTATATAATTTTTCGCGGATCACTTTAACATATTTCTTCCCAGGAACCTCTCTTTAACATATTGCTTCCCAGTGTATATTACTTTAACATATTGCTTCCCAGTGTTAATCACTTTAACATATTGCTTTCCAGGAAGGATCACTTTAACATATTGCTTCCCGAATGCTTTGGGAAGCAATATGTTAAAGTGATCCTTTTTCGCTTATCTATTTTTAATTGGCCTCTGATTTCGCATTTCTCAATTATGTTTTCTATCTGGAACTATTTTCTTTTATGGAATAATGATTAAGGACTATCTTATTTCTTAACCTTCGAGTTTTCGTACTGTATTATTTTATTTTTATTTTTACTTCTATATGGTTCCCATTTGCATTTTGCATATATCTCTTTAAATACCCCCACTGTACACTGATATATGCGTCTCCCCGCCTATACACATGATGTATGTGTATAACATATATATATATAAATTATTAATAAATTCAGTGGATTTTATATATCATGGTTGAATTTATATAATACGTTTGTCATTTTCTACGTTAATTTTTCAACTTGTAAATCATTTTATTTTTACTGAATCCACTATCGCAAAAAAGATTCATTATGTATTTTACTCATTGTTTAAATCCGTCATATTTATACGATATCCGTGTAAATCTGATTACTTCGGAGTATAAAAACTGGTATGGTAAATTATTTGCTATCCTTAAAAGGGTTAATATATATATATATATATATATATATATATATATATATATCAGGTGGCTAAAAAAAAAACGTCCTGAGATTTAAAGTGTAATAACTTCCAAAATATACACTGTGCAATCACAAATTTGAAATCCCATAAATTCAGTCTATTGACAAGCTGCCATGAAATTTTCAGAATTGTACATCCAATACTTTTTCGAAAATAAATAAAACAATAAGGTACACTCAAATAAACAAATATCATGAAACAAAAAAATTATATAGTAGTAGTTGGCAACTATTCTTATTGCGAAAGTTGGGGAGGAGTTAGGCTAAGCTACACTAGTCTGCAGAAATGTCAAAATGGTGTGCTTAGGTTACTGTTAATCTTGAACAGTTTTCAACCCCTCTACGTAATTATGTTTTTAAGCAAAGGTGACAAGGCGATAATTGAAAGATGTTTTATAGAGAAAGGATGGACTGGGACAAGAATTCTGAAGGAATTTCATGGAACAAATTGGAATAAGAGATCGGTGAATAGATTAATAAAGAAACTTAAAGAAAATGGGTCAACTGAAAGAAATCTGGAAGTGGCAGACCTAAAAGTGTTTCCACACAAGAAAATATTGACTATGTCCAAACCATTAGTTTGTCTCAAGAAGATCGACCAGATTCACACTTTTCTCAGCGAAAAGTTGAAAGAAATTTGAAGACTAGTCGCAGTTCTGTTCAAAAAATGTAGAGAGTGCTAGAACTTAAGGCATATAAAAGAATCCGTGTCTCAAGACGTGACAGCAATGTTTGACCAAAAAGGAAAACTCGCTGTAAAAAGTTGCTGGACAAATTTTCAGCGCGTGATGTTAAAAAATTGTTTTCACAGATGAAAAGGATCTTACTATTGAAATTGTGCGAAACCACCAAAACGATGTTGTTAACGGTGTGCGTAAAAGATGTATACCTCCGTCGAGGCTTTACCACCAGACATGTCGATTTTCAAAAAAATCATGGTTTTAGCTAGTGTATCATGGAACGGAAAGACTAATATTCATTTCATTGATGAAAATAACAAAAAGGTTAACTCAGAAACTTATGTTAATTTTTTGGAACAAAATCTTTTGCCAAATTGTCGGCGTCTGTATCCTGATAATGATTTCATATTCCAGCAAGAAGGAGCTACCGCTCATACGAGCAAGTACACCGAGGACTATCTCCAACAGAATGTGGCCAATTTCATTGGGAAAACTGACTGGCCACCTCAGTCACCTGACTGCAATCCAATGGACTATTGCATATGAAACTCTCTCGCAGAAAAGGTTTATGAAGGTCAAATAGAAAACTTTACTAAGTTGCAATTAAAAGAAAAGATACTTAATTGTTGGGACAAAATAACTTTAAGTGAAGTCATAAAATGTATCATGTCGTGTAAAAAAAGGTTAAGATCTGTTTGTGAGCAAGACGGCGGGCATATTGACCATCTCTGTCAATAAATAAGATGTGAATAATAAATTTTTTGTTTCATGATATTTGTTTATTTGAGTGTACCGTATTGTTTCCTTCATTTTCAAAAACGTATTGCATGTAGAATTCTGGAAATTTTATGGCAGCTTGTCAATAGGGTGAATTTATACAGATTTCAAATTTGTGAGTGTACAGTGTATATTTTGGAAGTTATTACACTTTAAAGCTTGGGACGCTTCTTTCGGGCCACTCAATATATATATATATATACACACACATACATATATATATATATTACTTAAGGTGTCTTGGAACGACGTTCAGGGCCGGCCTACGGTCGACTGCAGGATTTGATGGAGGAGAGAGTATTTTCCGCTCTCGTTTTCATGGCCCCTTTCCCCACCACAGCTGGGATAGTACAAAATCTACGTCTCCTCTCATTCTGTTGTGTTTTTATTTCATTTCTAAAGTTTAGGACATATCCTCCGAGTATTTTCCATATGTATATTATTGTGTAGTGCTCACGTTGTTTTTTCAAGGAGCAGAATTTCAAGGACTGTAGTCGATACCAATAGCCTTCATCTTTCGTTCCCTCTGTCTTAGATGTAAAAGTTCTTTGTATTGCTTGCTTCTGTGTTTGTTATGTCTTGTTTTATGCATGGGATTGTGAGTACTGAGCAATACTCAGTTATTCCATAATTTTAGTTTGATGTTTGCTTTTCTGCTGTGGAAGCTTCTCTAGATAATTCCTATTACTTTTCCAGCTGTTGTAATTTCAATGATATAGCGCTCTCTGAATTTGCATCCGATGATATTATTACTCCAAGTCGTGGGTTTGGTGCGCTGAAAAAAAACTTACGAAACGCATTCGTACGGGTATATTAATGGAAAAAATTCATTAAGATTATAGTTGATTTAAAGAATTTGGTAATGAGTGTGAAGAAGCAAACCACCTAAAACACATTCTCAACATCCTTCGTAAGTTGAATCTATGAAGAAAGTTTATTCAGTTGATACTTGAAATTTCTTTTCATCAAATCTAGTAAATTCCTATTCACTTTCAATAACTAGTTTTTATTGGGTAAATATAAAAATAACTTGTCACCTTTGTGTTATGAAAGTTATACAGCGCAAATGTAACCAAGTAACAATTTACTGTACTAATGTAGTGTAATTTGGTTGGTATTATTATCTTTTATATAATATTTCGCAGTTTTCTTTGATAAGTTTTCAAATGAGTTTACAACATGGACGGTTTTTGTATACGAGTATTAACATAATATAACAATTTGTTAGTAGTTCTGGTTCAAAAGAGCAACTCATTCATTGATGAGTATCGCTGTGTAAATATGCTGTAACATATTTATATAGTAGAGCGACTACAGTCCTCAGTTCATATGTAGTATATTTTTAATGTTCACTTGGACACGGTACTGTAGAAAGTATTTGCTCATAGAGACACTAATAGAACTTAGTCACCTTTGAAATTGAGTGAGAATTTACTAGACTTGAAAAAGATTTTTTTTTTTCAAATATCAACTGAATTAAGCTTTCTTCATAGATTCAACTAATTAATTAAGATATATATATATATATATATATATATATACACACAGTATATTACTTATGATGGCTTCGAACGATGGGGTCGACCCTCTGCGACATCCCCCCTCATTTGCAGAATTTGGTGGATAGAGTTGTCTTCCACTCTCCTCCTTCGCATATTTTGCTTATACAGAATAACCTCTGACTCTAAGCCGTGGGCGCTGACTATAATAGGATAGCCTCGTGGTCAGGACTGCAATTCTAAATCAGAGGCCCCGGGTTCGAATTCTGGTGAGGAATATTTTGCATATATATATATATATATATATATATATATATATATATATTATATATTATATAATATATAGATAGATAGATATGGGATCAATTTCACCATTAAACACGTGAAATAAATGTTTATCCTGTCTTACTCTGATATCTCAAGTTTTTCCCATTTGACCCATATAAACTGAGTTACATTGTGTACATTCAATCGCATACACAACCAACAGAATTATCCCCGCCAATTGTTTTAAGTAAGGTCGGAAGATATTTAAAATTAACATGGTGAGGTAGGATATTTTTACGCTCACATTCATTTACATTTACACTATTATAATGTTTATTCTTAGCTTTCCTAAACAGTTATCTAGAAATGAACTAGAATAACATAATTTAGCACCAATATTCATGATATTGCATAATTCGGAATCTAAAAATTCAGGACTGACAATTCTCAATGCTCTAAGAAACAAAAGAGAAAATAAAAGATTTTATCGAGGGGTGATGGTCAGAATAAAAATGAACAGAAGAGTTATTATTAGTAGGCTTAAGAAAAACTTCAAATTTGAACTGATTCAAACATCTCCGAATTTTTAGATCCAGGAAAGATAAGCATCGAACATTTTCCTTTTCGATAGTAAATTTTATAGACGAGACTAAATTATTGAGCCTACCAAGGAATTTGCCAACATGCAAATTGTCAGGCCAAAGGAGTAAAACATCATCTATATACCGATACCAGAGAAGGAAAATTAACAATTGTGGGCAAAATTCTACTTTCAAAAAATTCGATACATAAACTAGCTAATACAGTTGAGAGGTGGTTTTCCATCGCCAATCCAAACGACATAGCATACAAATTGTCTTCAAACTGAAATTTATAATTTTTGACGCAAAGCTTAATTAATTCAATAAGAGTGTTGTGTTGAACATGGAACGATAGAATGCGATCTCTGAGTATTCGTTCCCTGTTCAACACAACACTCTTATTGGAATCATATATACATACACTCACGCTCATAAGTATTTGTACAGAGAAATATTTCAGTTCTATGCGTCCTTATCTTTTGTACCATGCATAAGATAGTTGTGAAAAATTTACCTTTGGTTTGGAAAAATTTAACAAAAAAAAATTAGCTTAACTCCAATATATAATGTAACATATCAAAGAATTTATTTACAAAATTATTTAATATTTTGTGTCCCCACCTTTTGCTTGAATGACTTCATTGAATGATTCGTTTTGGGTATTTTTCTACAAAGTTTCGACATCTCTCAGTAGAAATTTTAACCTATTCTTCAAAAGAAAATTGTTGCAATTCATTCACATTTGAAGGGTTTCTCTTGCGGACAACTTTTTGCAATCAACCCATACATTCTCGATTAAACTGAGATCTGTCCTTTGACTGGGCCACTCGAGAAGCTTGGAATTCTTTTGTTGAAGCCATTTGATGGTGATCTTACTCTTATTATTTTGCATCATAATCAATTGCGACCAGTTCGCAACTCCCGAACTGAAGGCAAAACATTTTCTAAAATTTCCTGATATTTATTGAAATACAAAATTCCATTGATGACAACAAGCTTTCTTGGACCAGAAACAATAAAGCATCCCCAAAGAAGCAAACTACCACCTCCATGTTTAACCGTAGGAAGCATGATTTTTCCTCGAATGCAGTATTTGGTTTTCGCTAAACATACCGTTCCTTGTTGTTCCCGAATAATTAATTTTTGGTCTCGTCTCTCCACAGAACTTTTTTCCAGAATGCAAATCCATCATTTTGATGACCTTTGGCGTACTTTAAACGAACTTCTTTCTGCACTTTTCGTATCAGAGGTTTTCTTCGTACAACTTTTCCATGCAGACCATTCTTCCTCAGTGTACGACGTAAAGTAGAGGGATGGACATACATCGATCTCAGACAGTCTTAATGTTTAGCAAATATCACCTAGAGTCACTCGTGGATTAGTCTCGTCTCTCCACAGAACTTTTTTCCAGAATGCAAATCCATCATTTTGATGACCTTTGGCGTACTTTAAACGAACTTCTTTCTGCACTTTTCGTATCAGAGGTTTTCTTCGTACAACTTTTCCATGCAGAGCATTCTTCCTCAGTGTACGACGTAAAGTAGAAGGATGGACATACATCGATCTCAGACAGTCTTAATGTTTAGCAAATATCACCTAGAGTCACTCGTGGATTGATTGTTTCAAAGCCTTTCCATTTCTTTATAACTGCAGCAACCGTCGTAAATGGAATTCGAATTTTTCTTCTATCTTCCTATAACTCGTTCCAGACTCGTGTGCAGCAGTAACATATTTCTTAAGCTCTGTAGAGAGCTTTTTACCACGATGACCCATTACTTACTAATGGCTTGTACAGTTGTCCGTATTCCCTGAAGATTCAGAGAAAGTTCTAGAATTCAGAATTGCCAAGAGTCTCTAATCAATAACAGCGAACTACTGATAAACATTTTAAATTCTTCGAGCTTAAAGTGAGCGCACAAAGTATTAAAAAAATTTGTAAATAAATGTACGAAACTTTTGCATTTTAGCTTTTTTTATTTTCCTCTAATTTTTTGATATTTTACATTACAGGTTGGAGTTAAAATATTTTTTTACTTGTTAAATTTTTCCAAACGAACGTTAAAAAGAAAAAGGAAACCTTTTCACCGTACCAAATCATAGGCACATTGTATGCTGAAATTAACTTGCTAAAAGTTAAATAAAATATTAACCGTATAAACTTTCACTTATCACAATTTACCCAACATATAGCTATTACAATTCTAATCTTTATGAAACTTTATTGTATAAAACCATAATTTATTGTATAAAACCATAATTTAGCCTATAAGTTGTTGGTTGAAGGTTATTTCTTCTTGGGAGCCTTTTCGAATGCTTTTGTGGTCTTGCCTCCCGCTGCTTTCGTGACCACCTCTTTGATGACATCGATGGCAACGGTCTGTTTCATGTCACGGACGGCGGAACGGTCGAGGGGACGATACTTCTGAAATGATTTGACGTACATTGGTTTGCTGGGGATCATCTTCACGATGCAAGAATCTCCCGACTTAACGGATTTGGAGTTTGCTTCGATCTTCTTACGGTTCTCCATTAGATCTTGGTTTGGAGTTCGGCGAATTTGCAGGCGATATGAGGAGTGTGGCAATCGAGCACTGGGGAATATCCGGCTTGGATTTGATCTGGATGATTGAGCACAATAACTTGGGCAATGAAATCCTGGGCTTCTTTCGCTGGGTCGTTCTCTATGTCTGAAGTGACGTAGCCTCTCTTCAGACCACTGATGGAGACGTTCTTCATGTTCAATCCAACGTTATTTCTTGGAACGGCTTCAGAAAGAACCTCGAGGTGCATTTCAACAGACTTTACTTCAGTGGTAAGACCATTTGGAGCGAAGATGACAACCGTACCGGGTTTAAGGACACCAGTCTCAACTCACTTTTGTACACATCCTGAAGTGGAAGCCTGAGGGGTTTGTCTATGAGTCTTCTTAGGGGTTCAGTGTTATTTAAGGCATCGAAGACACTTTCAAACTCATAGTTTACACGCTTCCTTTCAATTTTCTGCTTCTTCCACCAAGTCATGTTATCAGACTTGTCCAACATGTTGTCTTCGTTAAGCTCGGAGACGGAAATGAGAGGAACAACAGTTGAGTTGGGTTTGGTTCCTTGAATCTGAATCGAGTATTTAGGTTCAATGGAGTCCATTTTGCTTACAGCAACAATAAGCTGTTTCACTCCAAGAGTGAAGCAGAGAAGAACGTGTTCACGAGTCTGACCGTTCTTGGAGATACCAGCAGCAACGATAAAAACCGCACAGTCGGCTTGCGAGGTACCACTGATCATGTTGTTTACGAAATTACGATGTCCTGGGGCGTCGATGATAGTGCGTAGAATTTGTTGGTTTCGAACTTCCAGAGAGGTATCTCGATGGTGATACCACGTTCACGCTCAACTTTCAAATTGGCAAGAACCTAGACGTATTTGAAGAAAACTTTGCCCATTTCAGAGGATTTCTTTTCGAATTTTTTTATGGTTCTCTTGTCAATGCCTTCACATTTGTAGATCAGTTGGCCTGTGGTAGTAGACTTCCCACAGTCGACGTGGCCATGGAAATATGAGTCTTTTCTTTACTCATGTTCGACTCTAATTTAGCCTTTCGTTTAAAGTGGAATCATCTATGCAACAGGGATGCGTGGAATGGCCAAGACGAAAACTTTCCATAACTATCCTATGCATGGTACAAAAGATAAGGATAAATATAACTGAAATATTTTTCTGTACGAATACTTAGAACGCCCTTATATTATATTATATATATATATATATATATATATATATATATATATATATATATATATATATATAACTCATAACAATTAAAGACTACTAATTACAGGGTTCATTAATTTAAAAATTTACCTCTATTAATTATCTCAATTATTTTCCTTGTTAAAGCAATTCATTATTCGTTAAAAGAAACAAATTTATTCATCCTGTATGTACTGCGCATTATTATTATTTTTATTATTATTATTATTATTTTTATTATTATTTTCATTATCATTATTATTATTTTATTATTATTATTATTATTATTATTATTATTATTTTTATTTTCATTATTATTTTCATTATTATTATTATTATTATTATTATTTTCATTATTATTATTATTATTATTATCATGCCATTAAACCATAATTAAAGCACGGAATGCTTTTTTTTAGCCATACAATTACAAAAAACAGTTTCGTATTGTGAATCCAACGTGTAAAAACAGCTGTAAAACCCCAAATTACTTTTTCGTGTGCGATTTTTAGGTTTATTTTTCGAAATATTAAAAAAAATCACATTCATCTTCAGTAACAAAAAAATTTGCAATCTCCTAATTAGCCAAAACTTGTAAATTGCAGTAAGTAAAAAATCAGACAAACTTGATTTCGAGAATTTTAAGGGCATCCATTCATAATTTATATCAGAAGAATTTTGATTTTATGATTGATTTAAAGAATTGGTTTGAACTATATTTTCGAGTTTCACTCTTCTAAAATCTTCTTAATAATATATAGAGGTTAGAAGTTTGCGATAGATATGATTTATTCTTAAAATCCAATATATATATTTTTTTTTTTTTTTTTTTTTAGTTTTTTATTCAGGAAGGAGGGGCCAAGGGCGAATGCTCGCAAAAACGCCCTCATCCTAAAAGAAGAAGAAGAGAGCCAGAATGAAGGTCCAGGGTTTTCGAGATGAGTGGACACTGCGTTTGAAAGATTGGAGGTCATAGACAGGGGGAAAGATGGATTGAGGAAGACTGTTCCAAAGTTGACTGGTTGAGTAGATAAAAGATTGAAAATACCGATTAAGCCTTGCGTTAGAAAGTTGGACAGAAAAGGAGTGAGAATGTGTAGCAAGTCTGCTAGTGTGTGCTCTCCTTAAAGAAGGAGGCATGCAGTCAGAGAGTACAGAAGAGTAGTGTCCGTTATAATAGCGATATGTAAAGAGAGAGAATGAAGCAACATTGCGGTGAAGAGAGAGGAATTGAAGACAGTCAGTAAGAGGCAGGGAATTGATGAAGAGAAAAGCCTTTGATTCTACCTGGTCAAATAGAGATGTGTGGGTTCAGCCACCCCACATATGAAAAGCGTACTCCATACAGGGGCAGACAAGACCCCTATACAGACACAGCAACTGAGTGGGGGTGAAGAAACTCGGAGGCGGTACAGCACACCTATATATATATATATATATATATATATATATATATATATATATATATATGTATGATGAATAAAACCACGAAGGAAAAAGAAACACAAAGGGGTGCTCAAGCGCTTTCGTCTAATGACATCCTCAGGAACACTGGAGTGAAAGGACAGATCAAGGCAATATATAGGTTACAAAAATAAACATACATACATACACATTCACATATATATACATATATATATATATACATATATATTATATATATAAATATATACATATATATAGTAAGCATAGAAAAAAATTGTGGGAGGAGCCAACATTTATATGGTCACAGAAGAATAAAGAAAAAAATAAATATAAATATAAATTGAGAAAAAATTAATTACAAATAGTGCCTTAGTGATATTATGTCACAGCCTAAATAATCATAAAGAAATAAACAGGCAAATAAAAAAACCCATAAATACATATACATACATATATATATATATATATATACATATATATACACATACATATATATATATATATATATATATATAAAGACACTTTTAGCACTTTGGCCGACCTTCCATATAAATTCAAATGGCTTTTTTTATGGAACAGGTCACAAAAGAATAAAGAAATAAAAATAAATATAAATATTGTAAGTGGAGTCTACCAATTCAAGCTCAAGAGGGAGGATTTACAATCGATTTAATAGATGCTGCCAAATTGATATATATGTCACATTATTAAAAAATAAAAATTGAAAGATAAATTTTAAGAGAGGCACACCAATTTATAAGGGAAAAATTACCACATATGCATATTATAGTCACAAACGAATACAAAGTACAAATAATATAAATTGGAAAACAAAATGATCCCTAGATGATATATAAAGAACAATAAAATATATATACAACATATTTACGGTATATATACGAAATAAACGCAATATATACAGAATATATATATATATATATATATATATATATATGCATAAGGGAAAAAAAAATTACCAAATTTGTTTTTATAATTATTGTCTGAGAAAACGGTAGGTCGCAAAGAATAAAGAAATAAAAATAAATATAACTTGAAAAAATTACAAATAATACACGTACACATATATACCCGCATACCCAAATATATATATACATATACACACATATATACAAACACACACACACACACACACATATATATATATATATATCTATACAAGCTTGACCTTCACGAATGAGAAATCATCCCGCAGAACCTTTGTGAGGTTGTAAGGTAAGGTAAGGTACATACACATATACATATATATATATATATTTAACTGCATCCATACATACATACATACATATACACACATACATACATACATATACACACATATACATACAAACACATTTAACTGCAATGACCACACACATACGCACATACACATACATACATACACATACACTCATACAGCAAAAATTGAAAAATAAAATTGTAAGGGAAAAACAGACAAAAACAAATTTTTTACCAAAGATTTAACAACCTGCCCTTTTTGTTTAAATCCATTCTGAAGGAATTCAGAGCAACGGGATCAAGTTGAAACAGACCTTTACTCATGTTAAGGTTATTTGTAAGTTGAATTATAGCCGACTCAAGAATATTTCTATTAACAATGTTGCTAGAGTGAAACAAACTGAAACATTATTCCAATCAATACAATGGGATAACTCTGACAAATGGACAAAAGGGCACTGGACAACTGTCCCGTTCTAACGGAATATTGATGCTGTTTTTACACGCGTTTGCAAATCCTTTCCCGTCTGACCTATGTAAAAGGAATCACATTGCTTACACCCAATTTTATAGATAATGCCTAAATTATTGGTAGGGCTATTTTTTACTATGATGTTTTTCACAATATTGTTATATGAAAAAACTACACTGATATCCAAAAGTTTAAGTACATTAGCAATGCCTAAGAAGCCCGGGAAAAATGGAAGGTCGGCCAAAGTGCTAAAAGTGTCTTTATATATATATATATATATATATATATGTATGTGTGTATATATGTATATATATATATATATGTATGTATATGTATTTATGGTTTTTTTATTTGCCTGTTTATTTCTTTATGATTATTTAGGCTGTGACATATATATCACTAAGGCACTATTTTGTAATTAATTTTTTCTCAATTTATATTTATATTTATTTTTATTTCTTTATTCTTCTGTGACCATATAAATGTTGGCTCCTCCCACAATTTTTTTCTATGCTTACTATATATATGTTATATTTATATATATATATATATATTATTATATATATATATGTATATATGTGAATGTGTATGTATGTATGTTTATTTTTGTAACCTATATATTGCCTTGATCTGTCCTTTCACTCCAGTGTTCCTGAGGATGTCATTAGACGAAAGCGCTTGAGCACCCCTTTGTGTTTCTTTTTCCTTCGTGGTTTTATTCATCATAAATACTTTTCACGTGTCACTTTCGTGAAATAATTTTTCATATATATATGTATGTGTATATATATAAGTTATATACATATATATATATATATATATATATATATATATATATACTCTATATATGATGCAAACCCACAGGGAAAAGAAAAATGATTCCAAGGTCTTTTCGCGTATTTATAAGTACACCTCGTCAGGGAATGACGAGGTGTACTACTTCTGAATACACGAAAGACCTTGGAATAATTTTTTTCTTCCTTGTGGGTTTGCATCATTCATTCATTTCACGTGTTTAATTGTGAAGTTTATCCCATATATATATATATATATATATATATATATATATATATATATATATATATATATATATATATATATATATATATAGTGGACCTAGTTTTAACCGTTTAAGGTGATAATGATTTAATTGTATGCAATGACTGATTGCTTATTAATGAAGGCTATTTGAGTAGATTCACCATACTATTGGAAGTGACCGAAATGGCAGCGAGGTCACCAGCTTGGTTTTCACCCAAGCAAATTAATATTAAGGTTATAAAAGACACCTTATGGGTTTTGTATTTTATTATGAAAATAAAGCCGTTATTTATTCACTGTGATATAACAAAGAATTGACAGTAATTAATTGGTAGTTTTACGTTATGCTTATGACATAGGCTTAGCTAAATAAGATGAAATGTTCATAGCTTAATTGACACGTAATAATATATTGTACTCATCGATGGTATGTAAATGGCATGCGACATGGAACATTGAATGGGCCTAGTAAATGATATAAAGAATGCACGTGCGTTTGTACATTGAATGGAAAACATGACACTGATTAAGTAGGCTAAATGATTGCATGGATGCACAAGGAATAATTGATGCGGCCTAATAATAATGGATTGAAATGCTTGCACAAATATCATTTATATATAAGAACATTATGCGATGTTAAATGATTACGTCAAGAGAATATTTAGTTAACACACAAATATATGAATTGAACATAATGACGGATGATACGCGGAATTACGGTATTGTAATGACACTTGAATTGGGTGACAGGCCTACTGCGTTCTTTCACGAGAGTCAGTTGGAACACGTGATTACACACTTTGGGAGTATAGCCTACCGTTCGGCGGTAGGCTAATGTAGGCTTCACAAGAGTACTTAGAATAGGAGGTACTTATCTTAGGACGATATAACCTTGTTGAAGGCGGGTTGAAGACGAACCATTTTACGCAGATTGGAGTTGTCGTTGTCCGTTAAGCCTCTTGAGATGATGGATGTAGGCTTCGTGGAGGCCTGAGGTGATGTTACTTCTCGAGATGCAGGCTGGCCTTGTGATCTTGCAGGCGCAGGCCTGTGGTGCTGAAGATATCTCGAGGAACGTGGAGAAACTTGAAGGCCGACCCAGCACCGCAGGCCCGAAGCGATTCCGGTTGGGCCTCGAAGGATTGCTTCTGCAGGTGGTCTGTAGATCTTACTTGATGATAAATTGTAGGCCTTGAAGAAAGTAGCGGCCGCGGCCCTCGGCCAGGGGGCCGGAAAGCGGTTGGTGGACGTGTTGCTCACGTTCGATGATGTGAGTACCAGTGAGTGAGAGTGAGAGTGAGGAAGAAAGCAAGTGGAAGCTCGCTTTTATACGTAGTTCCTGTGACGTAGGACTGTACCAAATCTTAAGACGCTTTGTCCGCGCGTCCTTTAGTTGATAAAAGCTTACATTCGCGCCTTTTGGGAAGAAACAGACTTTCCATTGTTTGTTTGCCCACGTGTGTTCCAAGACTGTTTGATGGTAGCGTGGAAGGAAAGTATTTCTGTCTATTTGTTGGTCTATTTCTTGTCGATCCGCTACACATATATATATATATATATATATATTATATATATATATATATATATATATATATATATATATTAGGGTGGTCCTCCCTTATAGAGGCGATATTTTTTTTTGGTAATTTACATGCTCCCACCCAATAAAGTTGTTCCACTTAATAAGAAAATAATTCTGCTTCAATTTGAGCTCGATCGGATAATAATTAGAGGTGGCTGTCGAAGCTTGAAGTTACCACAAAACTGCAAGGCGGGGGTTTTCTATTGACCCCCTGAACAATCTCAGATGGCCCCCAGGGATCCATGGATCACCACTTGGGAACCACTGATATAATGTGTAGTTAAAAGATTTTTATTTTGCATATATATTTTAAATTATAAGCGTTATACATAACACTGATGACGTACTATTTTGAATCGTCATGGATGGCAAGACCACTCACTGTAGCTCACTGTTTAAGATCTTCTTAGTAGGTTCAGGATATTTCTTCCTGTGTTGCTCCACGACTTTCAATAGGTATTGAAGTTGTTCTTCATTCTTAGTGTGTTTTCCACTATAATCCTGGATAAGTGCAATCCCGCGTTCGGCATTGTCTTTCACGACCTTGATGTTTTCAACTTTCCGAAGAGCCTCTTGAAACTCATCATCTGAGTCCCATGTTGACGGGTCTTTTTGCATAAATGCAGTATTGATATTGAGGGCCCGTATAAGCTTGAAAGAGTTTCTCGTGCTCAAGGAATCCAATGTTGGGAGATGATCTTGACGAAGGCTCACACGTTTAGGACATTTTAGGCTGCCTTCTGTCTCATTAATTCCCTTTACAATTAATCTTTTTGTGTCTACTGATACAGAAGCATCAAACAGTGCCAATCCCACCATTTCCTCAGATAGGTACCACAAGTGGCCAGCAAATTTAGATGCTGCAGATTTTGCCCATTTTAAGGATTTCGTTCAAAATTTAAAGTTTGAGAGCCACCCCTAAATATTATCGGATCTGGTAAAAACTTTGCCAAAATAATTTTTTTATGAAGTGGAACTACTTTATCGGGTGGGAGCAGTAAAAATAAAAAATTCGTTTTTGAGGACCACCCTAATATATATATATATATATATACTGTGTATATACGATGTTCCACTGTTCGTCCCATAATGAAAATTCTTCGTTGTAACTTTATCCTATATAAAAAATCAGCTTAAATTTCACTTCATTTGTAGCAGTTTTGAAAATAAGATTTTGTTTTTATCTACAGCTCGTACACTTCATAGTAGTTTCGTGTGTTGGTCTCTCTTCACACAAAGGTCAAACTGGTGGCCCCGCCTCTAGGCCTGGCTCAATGGAGGAGCGAGTTGCTCTCTTGTGCTCTCCACCGCACATAGCCAGTTACACCCGGCTCATCTGATACCATTTTGAGCGAGGCATTTAGTCTTCTTTTGAAGACTTCAACTTTGACCCCTGTCACGTTTCTGAGGTCCTTTGGAAGCTGGTTAAAAAGTCTTGGCCCCCTGACAACCAAGCTGTTTCTTTTCAATGTTGAGGAGGTCCCTTGTCGGGGGTCCCCACTTGGGAACACTACACATTCTGCCTTTCCTATTTTCTAGTGTTGTTTCGGTGGTAACTGGGTTTAGTTTGAGGTTTGATACCAGGTTTTCGATCATTATGTAGATTATAGTGTACCTCTCTCTTCTTCTTTCCAGGGAGTACAGATTTAGTTTATGTATTCTTTCCCAGTAGTTGAGTTCTTTGCAGCCATCGATCTTGGCTATGAAATGTCTCTGAATATCTTCTAGTTTATTAATTTCTTCCTTCTTGTATGCGCTCGTCAAGAGTGAGCAGTATTTAAATTTTAGTATGATCAGTGTTTTCAGCAGGGGAATCATTACTGTCTTGTCCCTTCTTTTAAAAGTTCTTAGTACCTGTTCCGCGACTCTTTTTGCTTTGTTTAGCGCTATCTGATTTTGTGTCTGGAATTTCGCATCATCGGTCATTATAATCCCCATATCGATCACCTTCGTGCTTCTCTGAATTTCCTGTCTATCTAGGGCATAATATGCTGTCTAAATTTTCCCCATTCCTACCATATCTCAAGAGCTGGAATTTCTCGTGTTAAATGTCATGTTTTTTTATGACCATTTGTATATTCTGTTCGTGTCCCTCTGCAAGGCCTCTACCCCTTTTACATCGCTGATTTTTCTGCTGATCTTTGTATCGTCTGCAAAGGACGTTACTATACTATTGCTGTTTACTTCAATGTCTATGTCTGTTAGCATGATAATGAAAAGGAGCAGGACCAATACTGTTCCTTGTGGTACTGAGCTGCGTACTTCCGATTCTAATGATGATGTACCTTGAATTTTAACGACCTGTATACGTTCTCTGAGAAAGTTGTAGATCCATTTACCCACTTTGCCTGTTATTCCCATATGTTTCATTTTATGCGCTATTATATTACGATCGCTAACGTAAAAAAAAATACAGGGTGATCTAAAAAGTTGTTCCAAAAATTTATGTAACAGGTTATTTCAAGGAACACCTTTTATGGATCATCCTGTATATTAAATCCATTATTAAACACTAAGTTTGCTGAAAACCGCCAAGTAATTTTAAAAGCTAATGTATATACAGGGTGTAACAAAGGTTCTTACTCATAGGATATGCGTTTTATTGAATTATTTCGAGAGCTAAAAGCGAACAATATTCAGCAAAAGAAAGATAGCAGCTGCGAAGTTGATTAATTGCGCAGACAACAATACCAGGAAAGTGATACAAAAAAAAATTGGATAATATCAATAGGGGAAATACAAGCCCTAACTAAGGGCAATCTGGAGAGGGAAAAGGAAGATGCGGTAGAAGTAATAAAGGAAAACCCAACATATTTCTCTAGCTTTGCGAAAAAGAAAACAACTGTCGGGCCTTTGATTAATGAAAATAAGGAACTGATCCATGATTTAAATGAAATATATGAAATATTGAGAGCTCAGAGTATGAATCAGTTTTCAGTACGCTAAAAATAAACAATGTGATACCTGACAGAAATACCATCTTTGAAAAGGAATTATAAGGAGAGTGTATAACTGATTTTGATAGCGCGAGCTATAGGACAAATGAAATTACATTCAGATATAGGGCCGGACAAATGGAACGCCTTGTTGATTAAAAACTGTAAAAATGAAATAGCTACACCCTTTTATTGGATATAGAGAAGATCACTGGACACAGGGAAATACGAGCATCCTGAAAAAGGGGAACATTGACCCTATATATAAAGGAGGGGGATAGGTCTCAACCAAAGAACTGTAGACCAGACAATGGTACATTCTCAACTCCGAAGGAAAATGTCTTTGTTTTCAGTGGGCAGCGTCCAAAGGAAATCAAGAACATCACTGGTGTCAAAGTGGAGATCTTCAAAAGAAGACTAAACGTCTGACTCAGGACGGTACCGAATGAGCCGGGTGTGTCTGGCTATATGCGATGGAAGTCGCAAGAGAGCAACTTGTTCCTTTCCTAGGCCAGGACTAGAGGTGAGATCACCAGCTTGACCTTCGTGTGAAGAGAGTTTGACACCCAGAACAGCTACAAGGTTGCAAGGTAATTAAATGTTCGCATTTCATACCAGAAATTTCTTTGCACGTAACAAAAGTCTGTATCTATTGGCTATTTACTTTACTAAATTCACGAGGAATGCGTCAAAATTAGTGAGAATGTGTTGCCCACTGTTGGATCTAATATACTTACCACAATTCTTAGGTGCAAACAGCTTTCTGGTATGCAGTTCGAACATTTAATTCAGTAAAATAAATATCCTATGAGTAGGGACTTTTGTTACACTCTGTATCAGGGCTTCCCAACCTTGGGTTTGCGAAGATCATATTTAGGGGTCGCGAACCGATCTCATAATTTTATTTTCAATTCTCTTCCTACGGTCGTCCGACAACACATTTGTCAATCATGAATGTAGTTGAATAGAACAGTTGAAATCCGGGCCCTTCCCGCGCATAATAAAAGCTGTGCTTATGAAGTATATATATATATATATGTATATATATATAATATAGTGTGTGTATATATATATATATAGATATATATATATATATAGTGTATATATATATACAATGTCGTAACACCGCTTCCCGTTGATCAGCGAAGTTAAGTGACATTGGGTCTGGGAAGTAGTTGGATGGGAGATCGTCCTCCTTCGCAACAGCTAAGGTCATATGAAGGAGGGGACCTACAGCTTTACGTAGGATCCGAACCACGGGTCGCTACATAATCTGAACGTGGAGGACGATCTCCCATCCAACTACTACCCAGACCCAATGTCACTTAACTTCGCTGATCAACGGGAAGCGGTGTTACGACATTGGCTACGACGTAGCCCATATATAAATATTATATATAAATATATATATATATATATAACAGTAAAATTAAATAGCTAAATGAATGTTCATATGGATTTAAATAATTTTTTACCAACTTTATGTTGCTGCCACAATTTTATTGTTTAAATATCAAGAGCGTACCAAACTTTCTTTTTTTAGACTGTTTAAATACTAAACATAAAAGCACTAAATAACAATGAGAACGATACAAATAGGAAAACTTCGTGTACTACTAATGTGTATATACGCACACACACACACACACACACACACACACACACACACACACACACAAATAAATTTTGTTTAATTAAAAATGACAGTAGAGTACTCACCTCAGCACCGGATACTTGATGAACTCTTTGTACCAGAGGACGAGCTTCGGCTTGTCGTGAAGCGTCCGTGGTTCCAGAAGGCAAGGAAGGTGCGCAGAATCATTCACCAGTGTCGTCACGAGCCACTCTGAGAAGTGAAAGGAAATCAGAACTCAATCACTAAAAGAAATAGAACAAAATGTTCGTTACTCGCTTTATTTCGCTCAGCGAGTAATTGCTAAATGATGAGTAAGCAGCAGAATAAAGAATAAGATGGAATGGAGACCCCCTTTTAATTAGTGCGCTAAACCTGATCTTCGAGTTGGAATGTCTTTTCATTAGAAACTTTTCCAAAATTTATTTGACTGGAAAAAACGTGAGCAAGCCGAGAGGAGCGTCGATTGGTGCAGATCAGTTTTATCGTATTCTTTTAATGCAAAGAATGTCATTTATGGACTGTCTATACTCGATATCACCGACTTATAGGGAGAAACTTTTCGGGAATGTATTTAATTGGAGTCATTTTTGAAAAACAAAGACTTATTCGGGTGCAGTGACACGGAGCGACGAGATCGAGTAAAATTTTTTAAAGACTTTTCCAACCTACGTCATATTCAAGGACTTTAAAATCTTTGAAAACGGGGTAGTGTCGCTCTACACTTATCAAAGTCTCAAAACAAACGTTTCTATTTCCGTCCATTATGTATTAATTAACATTTTGATCTGTTGCTCCGTTTTATGTTCTTCCTTCAACTTATGTGTGTATACTCATGAATAAAAAGTCTGCCAGAATTAGGAGATGTACAGGGTAATCCACAAAGGTGTTCCAAAAAAATAATGTACCGTAATTTTTTTTTTTGTGTGTGAGGGGGGTGGGGAGAAGAATACTGTTTTAGATCACTCCGTATATTTTATATATTTCATTAATATTAATTAATGCCGAGATACAAACAAGTTGGTAAACTTTTATAATAGGAAAGATAGAGGAAAAATAAGAGGGGATGCCTTCAAATCTATGTGTTTCATATTTGTGCACTTTAAGGATTAAAGTTCCACACAATGTGAAAATGTTAAATCGTTTGATTTTCCTATTGCGTTTTAAAACCAGTTAAAAGAGCGTTTCCATTGCTGTTGGGCGCAAGACCTACTAAAGGGGATCGCGAGGAGGTTGGCAAAGGAAATATAAAAAGTAAAAAGCTAGATAATTTCAATAATCTTGTTCCTTATCACTATACCCGATATGATATGTGAAAATTGTTTAAAAACCATAGTACTTTTATATAGGATATTAATAATGAAACATTCATTTTCAGTACTACCTCGTACTGATTATTGTATAACTACATTACGCTCCATGAATGCCATTTGTAGTTGAAATACGGGGGCATGAATGGGGATGCGTTCCAGTTTGGGAAAAGAAAGGTTCCTCTCCAAATTAGGTTGAAAATAGGAGGCCGCATAGACACTAACCGGGAATATACTGCCTCTCGCTTTGACTCTATATATTAAGAGGCTACGCCAAACAGGGAACCTATAAGGTCAATATTTATTACTTGGCACCTCAAAATAATAAACAGCCCATTTTGGTACTTCGATCTGAATGCTTTAGGAATTTTCCTGCTGACAGTGTAAATAATAATGCAAGAACCATAAACACAATAATCTGAATAACAAATACTGAAAAGTATTTGAATAAGAAATAAATAGATCTTAAATTTAATGTTTAATTAATCGTAAATTCGTAAGCTTTTTGCAAAGGATAGACGAAGTCTGAACAACCCAATACAGAGCATTCGTCCATCGACTTCCCCTGTCAACGAAATACAGCACAGAAACAAGAAGTTTTAAACTGTTGTTGATTGTTTTGTATTGGGAAAATATTTCTATGGCAGTGTATTTCGTATAGTAGAAATATGAAAGAGCTTTGATATACAGAAGTTCTGCATCGTGATAGTTGCGCGACAAAAGCATACGCGCTCCTAGCATTCCTCATACGCTGAGAGCAAGTCCGAAGAAGTGACACAATTGAATCTTCTAAACATTAACCAAAGAAGTATCTAGAAATGAAGGAACAGGAAACAGTACGAGTATTTCGCCGAGTAGGGTACCGAGGGGTTCCCAGCCTTTCTAGGTTGACGTACCACCATACTTTTTTCTAAGTATTCCAGTAGGTTTATTCATCTACAATGTAGATAATAATACTTTTGAAATATATTATCATTAAAGTAATTATCAGTTAGTAAACTACATACTAAAACCTTCATGCGTACCACATAAAAGGGTTCCGCGTACCACAGGTTTGGGAATCGCTGCTGTAACGTTTTTCTATCAATAGTATAAAGTTATTACAGAGCAACCTCTCCGCATCGAGTTCAAAGATGACAGCAATACTCCATTTGAAATGGCACATGGCGTTTACAAATGATGTAGAGTTTATGAAAAAAATTTCCCTTTACTCTATATGCCTCGGTGATGTAGTGGTTAGCGTCGATGACTATGAATCCATCAGCCCTGGGATCGAGACCCAGTGACCAGAGCTGGGCACTTGCGTTTTTTTGCCCGTTTTTTTGCGGTACTGCGGTACTGCGGTACTACTACCGCACTACCAAACCGGTACCGCATAACGCA
Organism: Bathynomus jamesi; assembly: GCA_023014485.1. Taxonomy (NCBI): domain Eukaryota; kingdom Metazoa; phylum Arthropoda; class Malacostraca; order Isopoda; family Cirolanidae; genus Bathynomus; species Bathynomus jamesi. The sequence goes on from JAJOZX010005213.1 coordinate 101,743, forward strand.
GTACCGCAAAGGATCGCTGAAAGTACAGCAGTACCGCTACCGCATTCAAATTTCCCGCGGTACTTTCCGCGGTACCGACCAACACGGTAGTACCGCAGTACCGCAGTACCGCAAAAAAAACCGCAAGTGCCCAGCTCTGCCAGTGACGGCAGGCGGCGCGCAGCAAAACCCAGCTGTTCATTCTTACATACAATAAAAATAATTGATTGGTAGATAAATGGGTACCCTGGGTAGCCTAATGGTTAAGACGCTGGGCTGCTGGTGGGACGTGGTTAGAATTCCACGTTAAACTGTAGGTCTAAGGTGGAGTGACAAGCTTAACCTTTGTCAGGATGAACAATTCGGGCGGAAGCAAAACCATGGTTAACCAAGGTAGAAACATAAAAATTACTATTGGTAATATTTTGTTTTTTTCTGGATATTTTATGCTTCTTGGCGACACTGATACAATTTCAGTAACAAAAACAGTTATTACTGATTATTAATTTTTTATGCTTTCCAGAAATTTTGTTTTAAGGCGAACTTTTTTTCGAAACTGTACAGCTACTCATCGATAAAATAATGCCTGAGACGAACCCTATAGACAAATGTTGTCTAACCCTTTTTTGGCTGGTGCACCCTCTGACCAAATTCATTTCGGCCCGTGCACCCTCACCTCACAAATGTTATTAATAGCAAAAATTCAAAAAAAGAAGAATGGATACACATCAAAAATACTGCAAATTCGTAGTTTATTACAGAACCCAAATAAGTATTTCTATTTTGAATAGATACGACTAAAAAGCAATGAGGAAAACGTTTGTAATAAATTTGTAAAATTCACAATAAATTCTTAAAACAGATTTACGTAATCTCATTTCGGATGAATTTAATTCAGAAACTTCAGTTGACACTATAAACAAACAAATGAGACGAAGATAGTGCAACCTGTGTGAGCAAGAAATTTATATAAGAGCACTACAGGGTGTCCCGTAAGTCTGGACCCATAGGGGAAAAATAATAAAATTACAAAATAGTCCAAAAATTTATTACATAATCTGTTCAAAGTGTCCGCCGTTGTGTCGCACACATAGTTGAAGACGCAATCTCCACTGCGACAGCACTTTCTGAATCACAGTCGCAGAAATTTCTTGACACGCCTCCACAATGCGTGCTTTAAGGTGGAAAATGTTCTGAAGTTTGACCTCGTACACTTTGGCTTTCAAGTGGCCCCACAAATAAAAATCATAATAAAAAATAATAAAAAAATAATAATAATAAAATAATAATAATAACATAATAAAAAAATATATTATAAATCCCTATGGGTCCAGACTTACGGGACACCCTGTATAAGAACACAATCACAAGTTAATATGTGTAATTAATTAATATGCGTAACCTAAGAAATAAATTATCTATGTTTTGAAAGCATTATAAGCCTAGATTACAGAGTATGTAAAATAAGAGTGTATTGGAAAGCCCTCTCGTGCAACCCCAAGGGTTGAATGCGCCATTGGCTCGACAACCCTGATATAGACCAAACATTTTGGCGGACATTTTATGCGAGAAATCTGACGTACAGTATTTACACATAGAAAATAATGGAGAAACTAGTCTCTAATCTTACTCTGAACAAGAGGTGAAAAGAGTACATCAGTACGCAAGTATTCTTGTACTTGAGTACAAGTACAAGTACTTGAGTACTGTTTGAGTACTCATACTCGAAGTAATCTTAGATTGTCGTAATCGTGCTCATACTCGTATTCGATATAATCTGAAATCGCTGTAATCGTACTTGCACTTTAATTTCAAATATGAGGATCTGTCCTAGACTCCCAGTGTACCATGAAAGCAACAGTTTACAACTTTAATTTCAATATGGTTTATATTTTCAGATTTATTTATTATATTTTTATGCAATACTTTACATTTATAATATTATTAATAACTGAGTGGCAACTTTTGTAGCGAAAAACCTTAGTGAAGAACATGACTTGTGTTTTATTACTGAATACGTACTGAATAGGTACTGAATAGGTAGGTAAAGAAAAAATCCAGTTAAAGTTTGAAACCACACTCTTACACGCGTACTCCTACTCGAACACTAAAAAAAACGTACTCGTGCACGTACTGAAGCACTAGAAAGGTATATTTGTATTTGTACTCGACCACTCAAAAAAAAATACTGTACTCGTAATCGTACTCGTACTCGTCCAACCCCAAAATTTTGGTACTCTTTCCACCTCTACAGTCTGAACCCTATAACCATTCAGACATCAGTGGAAAATAGGAAAAGAAGAATGTGTCGTGTTCCCAAACTAAAGGCTAGACATGGAACATCCTCAATCCTGAAGGAAAACAGCTTTGGCGAGAGAGGGCCAAGACTGTTCAACTAGCTGCCCAAGGAACTGGCGTAGAAGTGAAAATCTTCGAAAGAAGACTAGACGTTTGTCTCAGAACCAGTGGCGGCTCGTCGGTAGGCACTGCGGAACTGCAGTACCCCTAAATTTTTTATTTACAATTGAAATAATCAAGAACAATATAAGGATGAGCTCACTGAATAACTTTTTCAATAACTTTTGAAACTTTTATTCATTGCTCAATGCTCATCCTTTTATTTCAGTAATTATTTCAACCCATTCTTAGAGACAGCACCCCTAGAATTTTTAGTCAGAAGCCGCCACTGCTCAGAACAATACCAGATGAAAAGTTAGTACCTGGCTATGTGAAGTGGAGAGCAAAAGAAAATAACTCTACTTCACCAGGCCAACTCAAGAGGAGGGGCAACAAACCAAACCTCTCTGAAATAAGGAGTCATCGCACGGAACACCTAAAGGTTGAAAAGTATGGTGTCCATGAGAGATTTTATGAGAGAGTGAGGCCTAGAATTTCAATGCTAGGAGAAAAAGGAATGTTCGTTCTATTGAAATAACAATATAATCCATTTTTGTGGAATTAATGAATATTTTGGGATTCCCGCTCCACCAAGATCAATATTTAAAGACTGTATTTTAGATTCATGAAATTTATTTACTTTGACTAATAGGTGAGCAACAATAACAGATCTATAAAGGGTTGGTTGACTCACCAGCGTAAAAATATGTAGCATTAGATATAGTAAAAAGAAAATTATTTATATAAACAAGAAATAGGGCTGGAGCAAGACAGACCCCTGAGGAGTTGATGGAATGAAAGTAAAAAACAAGGTCATCAAGTACGGCACGCACTGTGCGACCGATGAAAAACTGAATGAAGAGAGAGAGGAGAGAGACCAACCAAGGGTAGTTTAGAAAGAGGAGAGAGAGAGAAAGCTTATGATTAGAGCGACCATGAAGAAAACTATGTTTCTGGGATCATGAATAATTATTTTTATCGAGGCGTTTGATGATGACATGACTATTCATAAGTCACCCACGTGTCTTACCATAGACTAAGGTAGGAGAAATTGCTATGTAATTTGGGTGATCTTAGCGATTACCATTTTAGGGTATGGAAAGAATGTTGGCATTTTTTCCAAGAGAGAAACGTAGAAGAGAGGAGACGTAAGCGGAAGATTTTGGAAAGAACAGGAGCCCAGACCTTATTTATTTCAAGTTTATCAAGACTGCGCTTAATCATGTTTTTTATTTTAAATTTGTCCAGATGAGAAAATCCCTCAAGTGCTTTCTTAGAAGGTAGAATTAGAGGCAAACATTTGAGAAAGAGGGTTAACCTTCGACCTAAAACTGAAAAATACTGAACCATCAGGGAAGAAGTTTTACGGTGAAATGGTGGAGTGACTGTTGAAATTTGAGTTGGGAATTTTTAAAGCTGATTAGATTTTGTTGGTTTTAGAGCTATTTAACCCTTTAAAAGGCAGGGATGATTTTTATACACATCTTAGGACAGATGATCACAAAAAGTAACCACCGTCCTTCAAAAAGTTACAAACTGGCTGGCTTGTTTGTTTAGAAAATTGGATTTTGCTTCTCTGTTTGCTGCTTTAGAATAATCCCTTGCATGATGATAAATTTAAAACTTGAAGGGTTCTGGAGGGGCGGTATTTCTTAAATGTTATTTCCTTTTTCTGCAGACTATTACACAAGAGTGGTTGAATTATTGTTGGGAGTTTGATTTTTCGGTAAAGATTTTACAGGCGGTGAACTCATTCATGTTCATCTTGATGAGCTCACCAATACTATCGGAAGTAGAAGCATTATCTGAAAAGAAGACTAAGTAATAAAGATCAGATGTTACGAAGACTGGCCCAGTCCGCCTATCATAACACCAATTTGTCACTATGAGTATTCGGTGGAAACAATCCTTTGAAAGGCAGCAGACCCGATGTAGTGGTCAGATGAACTAAGAGGAGAGGAGACAGTAATAGTATGAGAGTTGGGACAGGTTATAAGAAATAACTATAATAGGTAGACATGATGAGGATTGAAATCAGGTATCCTCGTTGGTTGGTTAGCAAATTGGGTAAGATTGTGGGAGTTGGCAAAATGCTTCTCCTTCACTTCTGCCGAATCTGTGAAGAACACCAGTTACTTCCCATTGTGTAGATTTTGGTAGTAGGATCAGAAGTATTTCTCTTCATGAAATCAGTTAAATGGTCACAGAGATTAGGCATCATTCGAATATCGGGAAAACTTTGTAAAAGAAGTCAAATTAAGAAGAAAAGTTGGAATGACGTTGAAAGCTGCCCCAGATTTTGTATAAAAACTATGGACACCGTTTGATCTGGGATTATGAGAAAGATTATAGTCAGGAAATTCAAAACGAGAAGAAACAAAAGGGGGAATTTAAGATTTTGTTCAGAAATGCAGATCCACTTTACTTGAAGACCAAAATGCACAAAATCTAGATTAATGTTCAGTCCTCTTATATGTCAAAATGAACGGAAAATGATGTTTCGTGGGTATATGACTGATAAGCAGTAGCTTGGGTGGTGCCGTGATGTCTAATTTCCCCAAGTCGAGAGCTTACGATCTAACTGGCCCTCAGAAACCAATTCAGAAAAACCGGTGAGTGTTATAATTCCCTTACCCCTTGATGACATTAAAAATCCCAAACATGATTTTGAAATTGATGAGAAAAATTATGGCTATAAAAGGTTTAAGGAGAAAATATCAGGAATGGTAGAAACATGTAGTTTAATGTCATATTAAGTGCAATCCTTGACAATAATAGTTTCATATAATTTAAAACTTCAATTTTAATTTATCAGAAGACAGTCTGCGGAACACTACCAAATCTTCAAACTTATAACCATGTGGAGACAATCTTTAATCTCGTAACAACTCGTTTAATCAGAGGAAAAGTGATTCCTCTCATTGAGGGAGGAATTTCAAATTCGGAAGGATAGAAGAAATTTCAGAAACTTCTGAAGTTTCAGAAATTCGTTAATCGTCATGGACTTGGAGGTCCTCTTTGCACTCTTCCTTAAGATCAGGGCAGAGTTCAGCAAACAAATGAAAATCCTTTACCTATAACAATAGCTCTTCGCAGAACCTACGTTTATGAGGCAATCAAGTAGCTGTTTGGAGTAGACTAGCAGAGGCAAATATTCGCCATCATGTGCCATTTACGAATCCAAAACTGGCATAACAACGTAAGAATGAGAGGCTTTAATTTGCACTAAAGTATTTACTAAAGCAGAATAATTTCGGAGAAAAGTCATATTTTCTTGAGCCTGAAAAAATTAATTACTTTGAAAACAAAAGTCCCGTTCATGACGGTAAGAAAGATGGTCTGATTATCATCCAGAGATAATTTTGCCAACCTTGCCACTGCG
>JAJOZX010005213.1:110000-147500 GCA_023014485.1 Bathynomus jamesi
TATTTGATTATAAAAATCAATAAATATTAAATTTATTGAATCACTGAAGCACGATTTTAAATATATTGATTCAATTAATTTGTTATTATGTTATTATTTATTGACTTTTATAATCAAATCAAAATTTTTTGGAAAAATTTACCTTTGTCGACCCTTTGTGTATATATATATATATATAATATATAGATATATATATATATATATATATATATATTTACAGTGGCCCTGATAAGGATTCGACCAGAAAAATATTTCAGTTATATTCGTCCTTATCTTTTGTATCATGCACGAGTTAGTTATGAAAAGTTTACCGTTCGTTTGGAAAACTTAACCAAAATAACATTAGTTTAACTCCAACTTATGATATAAAATATCAAGAAATTTGAGGAAAAGCAAAAAAGTTAAAATGGGAAAGTTTTCGTACATTTACTTACAAAATTATTTAATACTTTGAGTGTCCAACTTTTGCTTGAATGTCTTCAATGACTCGTTTCGGATATTTTTTTACAAGGTTTCGACATCTCTCAGTAGAAATTTTAGCTTATTCTTCAAAAGAAAATTGTTGCAATTCATTATTATTTCGAAAGGTTTCTCTTGCGAACACCTTTTTACGAATTAAACCATAAATTGTCGATTAAATTGAGATCTGGGGTTTGACTGGACCACTCGAGAAGCTTGAAATTCGTTTGCTGTAGCCATTTCATGGCGATCTTACTCTTATTATTTTGTATCATAATCAATTGCGACCAGTTCGCAACTTTTAAATTGAAGGCAATATATTTTCCCCCAGAATTTCCTGATATTTCTTCTAATTCAAGATTCCATTGATGACAACAAGCTTTCCTGAACCAGAAGTACTAAAGCATCCCCAAAGAAGCAAACTACCACCACCATGTTTAATAGGAAGCATGTTCTTTTCCTCGAATGCAGTATTTGATTTTCGCTAAACAAACCATTGCTTGTTATTCCCGAATAATTCAATTCTGGTCTCGTCTCTCCACAGAACTTTCTTCTAGAATGCAAATCCATCACTTTAATGATCTTTGGCGTACTTTAAACGAACTTTTTTGTACGCCTTTCGTATCAGAGGTTTTCTTCGTGCAACACTTCTATGCAGACTATTCTTTCTCAGTGTACGATATACCGTAGAGGGATGAACATCAATTTTAGACATCGATCTTAGACAATGTCTGGCAAATATTACGTGCAGTCGTGGATTCGCAGCAGTCATTCTTTCAGTCCGTCTAGCTGTACGTTCTGAAATCTTGCTAGGTTGTCGATACCTTGGTAGAGTTTTGATTGTTCCAAAGCCTTTCCATTTCTTTATCACTGCAACAACCCTCGTAAATGTAATTCGGAGTTCTTCTCTTATCTTCCTATAACTCATTCTAGACTTGAGCGGCAATAACAGATCTCTTGAAATCTGTAGATAGCTCTTTACCACGACGACCTATTGTTTACTTGTAGTCATCCGTCTTCCATGAAGATTCACAGAAAAAAATTCAAGGATTCAGAATTACCAACAGTTTCTAATCAATAAACGACCAACTACTGATAAACATTTTAAATTTTTCAAGCTTAAGGTAGACACACAATGTACTAAATAATTTTGTAAAGAAATGTATGAAAACTATTCCATTTCAACCTTTTTTTAGTTTCCTCAAATTCTTGGATATTTTACATTATATATATATATTGGATGTAAAGCAATTTTTTTTATTTGTTAAATTTTTCCAAACAAACAGTAAATTTTTCATAACTATCCCATACATGATACAAAAGATAAGAACGAATATAACTGAAATATTCCTGAAATATTTATCTGAAATATTTATCTGGTGTAAATTTATCGGAATTGTGTTTCCTTACTTATTTGATAGAACCTTTAACAATCTGGCATCTCATTTCCCCACTGCGTAGGAGTGGGAGTGTCCCATGGGTCACCTGAGCCCGAGCATTGATAGGGTGAGTGGCCGGCCCAACCAAACCCAGTAGGACAGAAACTGAAATCGAATCCAGAGCCTCACCGCCCAGAGTCCGACATCTAGATAACTACCGGGAGCCGGGAGCGTGCCTTATCACTCCTCGAAGATGTAATGACAATTCAAACAAGAGATTCCTCAGAGCTAATGCCAAATCATGATATTTAGCTTGCAACTTAGCCTAACTTGAGAAATGAGTCTGACCTTTAGATTATTTCATTCCGTTATGGTGATACATTTGTTCTGTTTAAAGTTAATAATTTTTTTCTGTATATATATTTTACACTATATTTTTTACATATATATTTAGCCTTCTTATTCCCCAACTCTTCTCGCTTGCCTCCTTTTCCTGCCTCAAGAGTCCCGAATTTGTTCGTCTCTGCAGTCTAGTTTCATAATTATATTACATTTCACATATTTCGAAAATAATGTGAAATGTAATATAATTATGAAAGTAGACTACAACAAATTTCTCTTTATATGATTGTACGTGCATTCTCAAAACATAGCCGGTTTCCAGCCTGAAAGAAGTGGGTGCGTACAACTGTAAACTCGAATTAAGGGATGGTCTTTATAATAGTTATAGATCAGGAATGGTCTCAATTCAACAGTCAAGCATCAAATATATTTTGGTTCCGTATAGTAGTCATCTTTAATCCTTAGACAATAAAGTTACAGCGTTACGGTTGTTCAGACTAAAAAAATTCCGAAGATTCACTCTACTGTGTTAGCCCAAGGTGAGAAAAATTAAATGAAAAATGAAAAATATTTATATCAAGTTTACACACGGAATTCAGACATTTTAGAGAAAACAGAAGGGTTTGGGACTCTCTCTCTCTTTCTCTCTCTCTCTCTTTTCAGCAACTCACCGTTGATAACAAAAGCATTGGAATAAGAGGCAGAATAAGTTCGCAAAAGATTATTGACTCGAAATGCGTAAGAATACTCTCTTACAGGGGTCCACCTATCCCTGTCCAATTATCCTTAAAGAAAGTTAGGGAATAGGAACTAAGGTGAAAGACCGCTATTCTTGGGATCAGTGAAGAAATTTATTTACATCAGAAGACAATTCATCAAAGAATTCTTTATTTACATCAGAAGACAATTCATCAGTGAATTCTTTATTTACATCAGAAGACAATTCATCAATGAATTTTTTATTTACATCAGAAGACAATTCATCAATGAATTCTTTATTTACATCAGAAGACAATTCATCAATGAATTCTTTATGTACATCAGAAGACAATTCATCAATGAATTTTTTATTTACATCAGAAGACAATTCATCAATGAATTCTTTATTTACATCAGAAGACAATTCATCAATGAATTTTTTATTTACATCAGAAGACAATTCATCAATGAATTTTTTATTTACATCAGAAGACAATTCATCAATGAATTCTTTATTTACATCAGAAGACAATTACAAAGTATCCTTATTTTTCTAACAATTACTGTATATCCTTAAGTAGTTTCCCTAAAGTAAACATTCTTCTTCTCCATTCATCAGAATGGTTTATTGACAGTCGATAAATGGACGGCGAGTGAAGATCGATTAATAGGAAAGAATAAGCTAAATGTATACCTTCAGAATAATCTACAGCGCCACACCCTCGACTCCACTTCCCATCATCTGAATACAGTATATGAAAAAGGAAATTGCGAAAGTACGCGTAAATTTGAGGCAAAGGTTTTCACATGATTTGAAGCAGCTTTCATTTATATATATATATATATATATATATATATATATATATATATATATATATATATATATATATATATAATGTTTTTTTTTTTAAGGTAATTATATAAAATGTTAAAAAAAAGAATTGCAATTTTGTTTTTGTATAAATTTGTGTTGAAGTGATTTTTCTTGCGAATCACCCAACATGCATGAACAGCTCGGCCGGAACGCTCCAATTAATGCTTCGTATAGGTATAATGATGCTAAACACACCAGGTAGGAATACCTCGTACACTCTGGTCTTGTCTCATTGAAGGAAAGAAGAGGCGAAACGGGATAGGAACATTCAGAATTTCAGCTCTCGCATTTCACCCAAAAAATCTCAAATCCAGAAGTTTAGAGTGAAACGCTGTAAACATTCTAAGAGTTACAGCAGATCCTTTTGCCTATTTTCCGCTACAAAATAGTGACGAAAAAGAGAGAGAGAGAGAGAGAGAGAGAGAGAGAGAGAGAGAGAGAGAGACTCATTAACTGGTTTATTTTCAGGATAAAACTCTCCCAAATGATCTTCCCTTGTTGTTACGATTAACTAAAGGTAGTGCTGCAGTTTCACCTTTTTTCCTAACACATTAGATAAGAGTAAAAACAAGATTTCCAACGTTTGATAAAAGTTACCACGTCTCGGAAAATCACGACTCCCCATGAAGGACGCACTCGCAAAAACATTGTTTTTGTAAAGGCATTTTAATAAAGTTCATTTTCATTTATTTATTATAATGCAAAATAACAGATCCTGTTTCGAATTATTTTGGGAGATGGAGAATTTCCTATTTGATTTTCTTTCCATGACGGTTTTATATTTCCTTATCATCTTGCTATACATACACACCGCGTGTATTGGAAGGAGCAAATCCGCACTGCAGGACTTCCATTCCAAGTTTCTTTTAAAAATCGTCAATTAAATAGTTTTAGTTTAATTTCAACGTAATTTCTTACTTTTTTTTCTTTTTCTTAACTTGAAGTCTGTTTTCATATATTTTCATATAAGATTATTTCTCAATTATGAACGGGTTTCGTTGCCCTTCCTTTTCACAAGCAAGCTATCCACTTTAACGCCTTGCAGGTCAAAGGTCAAAACTAATCAAAAAATTAAGTCTGAAAAAATTTTCACACACACACACACACACACACACACACTAATAACAATAATAATCTTGTCTTCATCTCTTTCAATTCTATTACTGTAATATATATATATATATATATATATATATATATATATATATAATATATATATATATATTTTTTTTTTTTTTTAGTTCAGGAAGAACCGATTCGCCTCTATTTAAAGGGCATATCTCAGCGGAAAAACAAAGAAAAAGTGAGAGGAAAGACAGAGGAAAAAGAAAGGGTGGAGGGGACAGTCGAAGTGGAAAAAGACCAAGGATGACAAGGACTGCAGGGTCGAGCCCCATCATCCTTGGGTGCTAGGGCCGGGAGGGCGCACGTGAAACCTCCAGGAACAAGCACGTACAAACGAGCACAAAGAGCACTCAAGAGCACGAGCTTAGAACCCCCTTGCGGGGATATATATATATATATATATATATACTGTATATATGGGACAGAACTCAGAATGGTCCCCTGAAATCGTTTATGTTACACACAGACCGTGCATGGAACAAGAAACTCTTCTGGTAAAATTAAATCCACTATAGTCCTAATAAGTAATGGTAAATGACAAACACTATAGTTTTTTCCTTTACATGATGTTAGCCCGACGTGGGTAACGGGTCACTCGCAGAGCGGCCCCAAATATAGCTTCCCTCACCAGCTATCTGCCAAGCAGATTGGATCCATGATAGTATCATGAAACGGACATGTTAAGTGCCTTGAAAAGTGGACGCTCAATTTTGTCAGCTGAGGTTTAAGTTTTGGTTTTTGGCTAAAAATACAATAATTACCCCCGCCCCCCTTTTTCTTTGATGTATTCAATCCGACGTGAATGCAACGAGTTTCTTGCTTATATTGAGGTTCTCTAAATATAGTGGGGCTAGGCTACTTTAAACCCTACATCCTGTCCCAAAGTTGGATCCAATCTGCTTGGCAGATAGCAGGTGAGGGAAGCTATATTTTGGGGCCTCTTTGCGAGTTGCCCGTTACCCACGTCGGGCTAACATCATGAAAAGGAAAAAACTATAGCTATAGTGTTTGTCATTTACCATTACTTATTCGGACTATAGTGGATTTAATTTTCCCAGAAGAGTTCCTTGTTCCATGCACGGTTGAGCGCAACAATATATATATATATATATATATATATATATATATATATATATTACAGTATCAATTAACAGAGGTAAAAGAGACGAATACAAGTTATTATTATTATTATTATTATTATTATTATTATTGTGTGTGCGTGTGTGCGTGTGTTTCTGCGTGTGTACGTGTGTGTGAAATTTTTTCTGAGTTCATTTCTTGAATTAATAATGTATAATTTTCAAATCAGGGAACAACTGCTTGCTTAAATTCCTTTACAAATAACAATCTACATTTTAAAATACAAAACATCCGCGCTTGAATTCACAGTTTTACCAACTTTGCCGATGACTTAGAACTCCCTAGTTTTATGACGTCATCAACGCTCTACCACAATACTTCTTTGAAAGTTTATTTCTATGCCTAGATCTATGCTCTCATTTATTTATCTCTCTCTCTCTCTCTCTCTCTCTCTCTCTCTCTCTCTCTCTCTCTCTCTCTCTCTCTCTCTCTATATATATATATATATATATATATATATATATATATCGCAAATGAGTTTATTCCTTAGGAATCTCAGTTTGGAGATGAAGAGAAGGACCACCACGTAAACATGCATTTAATTAATAACGCTGGACGTTTCCATCTTCTGTAGCTAAAAAAAGGTAAACGTTACAGATAAAATTACAGTTAAAACTACAGTTTAAAATTAAAATATTAAAAACTCAAATATAAAATCGTCTTTGTAACCAACCTGAGGACCTAGGTACTAAACTATAAAGGAGAAGCGGTGCACAAAAATGGTCAGACGGAAAAGTTGTCGGTTAAATTGTATATAATTTGGTAGAGGAAGAAAGTTCATTAAGTGAGAGTTTGAGTTGGTGTATGTAGGTTGATTCCAGTATTGTAAGATCGTTAGTCTGAGGTGAAGATGTTAAAGTTCCGAAATTATCTAAAGTAACAGGATGGGAATATTGGTCAGAGTGGTTTCTAATAGATGAAAATTCCGGTTTTGATACTGGTCTATATGTTCTGAAAGAAACACCTCTATGTTTGCAAACCCTCTGCTCGAGATGTAGGAGCGTTTTACCTACGTACCTGGCACTGTAGCCAGTACACTGGAAAATATAAATAACAGAGGATATACGATATACATTTGTTCTTCCTCAGTGTTCTACTTAGTGTACGTTTAATTATTGGTGCCATTAGCTTGAAGTGTATTTATATTATTATTTATTATTATTATTATCCTCAGGATTATGTATAATATTAAATGAATATATTTATTTCGAATTAAGCGTTATTTTCCTTTCATTTAAGGTGTTTTAACTTTTCTTCCTTAATAGACATTCGCCTGGTTATAAGCCGCTAATATATTGGCCACAGGGAGCTTTGAAACGGAAGTGCTGAGACTAAAGTTTGGGTACACTCTCACCTAAGGAAGATTCTAGCGCAGAACCCGCGATTCTTTGTGAATTAACTGTAGTAACGTTACTGCCAACACGGTAAAATATAAGTATGGATACTGGAACAATTTTCAAAACAATATACTGTATTTATTCCCAGAAATAACTTAAACAAATATATTATTATGATTTAATTAATAACAAAATAACATAAGCTGAGGAGGTGCAAACAACAAGAAATTAATTATAAATTTAATTTTATCATAAGTAAAGATTCAGTTAGTTAAGAGAACCTTCGGAGATATTATTTTAAGTATCTCTTCCATTAAACTAAAAGTAAACCTCTAAATGGAACTAATTTTGCCTCCGCGAAACCTTGTTTATGCGTACTTATAAACTTGTTCAAACGAGTTTACAAATTTTTTTATAAATTTGCTTATAAATTCTGAGTTTTATTGGCAATGTTTTGCTTACAGTCTCATTGCCCATAAACGTCTATCGCTCCATTTTGTGGTCCTTTGGGTAACATTTATTAATATTTCATAATATAAATAACGGCACTTACTAAACTATATATATATATATTATATATATATATATGATGAATTTCACAATTAAACAAGTGAAATGAATGAAGGAAAAAGAAAAATGATTCCAAGGCTTTTCGTGTATTCAGAAGTACACCTCGTCAGGGAAAGGCCTTGGAATCATTTTTCTTTTTCCTTATGGGTTTGCATCATATATATATATAGAGGGTTGACAAAAGTAAATAGATACGTTCAGTTTTCCATGTTTTTGATTTGATAATAAAAGTCAATAAATAATAACAGATTTATTGAATTAACATAGTTAGAATCATGTTGCTTTCCCCTTTGCAGCATGAAAAGCTGACACATGTTCTAGTATTCCATTGATGAGCTTTGATATTTGCTCTTAAGGACAGTCATCGTGGTGTTTATTTTTGTTAACTCTCTGCATATATACAGGGTGTTTCACAACCGGTCTGTCATACTTTGAGGGGTGATTTGGAGGGTGATATTGAGTAAAAAAGTCAATACAACATCGGTGCTATTTCCAACCGTTGCGGAGCTACGGACGTTTTAAGGTGCATGGAAAAAAATAAACGAGAGTATTAATCTGATGTATTTATTGCTACATTTTATGAGATACACCTTATAAATGTCCAAAATGTCCGCATCGGTTTTCAATGCACAGCCTTGCTCGTTCCAAACAAGAGTCCACTGTACATTGAATCATTTCGGGTGGTCTCGTATGTAAGCAGCGGCATCCATAATCCGACGCAAGAGTTCCTCTCTCGTTTGTACTTTGGTCTTGTAGACCATCTCTTTCATAAGGCCCCATAAAAAGAAATCTAACGGGATTAGAACCAACTGAAAGAAAAACAGGATTAGTAGTGGTAACTTCATTAACCAAAACCACCACCAGTGCTCCCATCTATCGAATTACACACAAAAGTAGGGATTTGTTGTTTGCACATCTTAAAACGTCCGTAGCTCCGCAACGGTTGGAAATAGTATCTACTGTATGTTGTATTAAATTTTTTACTCGATATCACCTCCCAAATCACCCCTCAAAGTATGGCAGATCGGTTGTGAAACACGCTATATTCTGAGTTCATTCCCATATATATATATATATATATATATATATATATAGTCCCTGGCCAAATTATTAAGACCACCTGGCTAATTGCTGAGATCTTCAATTTTATTCTGTCTCAAAGATAAATTATGGTTCATAGACGGCACGAAATGGCTATAAAAATGATTTCTGCTTATCTGGGGTTTAGAAAAATACGTTTGGGGAATGGTATGTGTGACCACAAAAGTCATATAGGTGATTAAAATCGGGAGGAGTCACCGGAAGCAATATCTTAGAAAATATTTTACTTAGTTCTTTGAGAAATTTAGTGAACGAAACACGTGTTTTGCATTCATTTACAACTCCAACTCAGTTTTCAACACACGTATGTATACCATATATCTCAGTGTTAACTGTGTTTATATTTTTATATATATATATATGTATATATATATGTATATATGTATATATATATATATATATATATATATGAAAATTATTCCACGAAAGTAACACGTGAAAAATATTTATGATGAATAAAACCACGAAGGAAAGGAAACACAGAATGGTGCTCAAGCGCTTTCGTCTAATGACATCCTCAGGAGCACTGAAGTAAATAAAGAGTTCGAGACTATATATAGGTCACCAAAAAAAAAAATATATATATATATAATAAATATAGAAATAAAAATTGTGGGGACGAGCATACAAATTTGTAAGGAAAACTACCAAATTTAGCACGTTGCCCTTCTTGTCTAAATCCGTTCTGATCGAATTCAACAGATCAAATGGATTGTTTCCAACCAATTTTATAGATAATGCCTGATTGATATATAGGTCACAAAAAATTTAAAAAAATATAAAAATAAATTGAAAAATAAAAAATTGTAAGAGGAGCATACAAATTTATAAGGGAAATTACCAAAGTTTTAGCACTCTTCCCTTCTTATCTAAATCCGTTCTGAACGAATTCAAAACAACAGGATCAAGTTGAAAAAGACCTCGGCTCATGTTAAAGTTATTTGTAAGTTGGATAATAGCAGACTCAAGAATATTTCTATTAACAATGTTGCTAGAGTGAAACAAAGCTGAAGCATTATTCCAATCAATACAATGGGATAACTCTGACAAATGGACAAAAAGGACACTGGACGATTGTCCCGTTCTAACGGAATATTGATGCCGTTTTACAAGCGTGTGTAAATCCTTTCCCGTCTGACCAATGTAAAAGGAATCACAATGTTTACAACAAATTTTATAGATAATGCCTGAATTATTGGTAGGGCTATTTTTTACTATGATATTTTTCACAATATTGTTATATGAAAATACTACATTAATATCCAAAAGTTTAAGTACATTAGCAATACCTAAAAAGCCTGGGAAAGATGGAAGTACTAAAATATTCTTTGACAAAGTGCGAATGTTATTATTCACACGATAGAAGGTTCATTTTGCCTTGTTAAGACAAGATTCCATAAACGCAGGTGGATAGCACAGATCACTTCCAATACCGTTCATTTTTTCCAATTCGGCATCGATGTATTCCGGACTGGCGATCCTAAGAGCGCGGAGAAACATTGAAGAAAATATGGCCTTCTTAATGGGGGTGTCATGTCCAGAGTAAAAGTGTACGTAGGACAAATTGTTTGTTTTTTCCGATAGATACTAAACTTAAAACCTGGGCTTTCCCTTTGTACACGCACATCCAAAAACGGGATTGAGTTGTCTTGTTCCACTTTTAAAGTAAACTTAATGGAGGGGACTTGATCATTTAACTGAAGGAGGAAGTCATCCAGGTCATGATTCATGGGCCAGATACACAAAATATCGTCGACGTACCGCAACCATGGGATGCCAACCCCCTGGATTCTCGGAATGTAAGTAATTTCGAAAAACTCCATATAAATATTGGAGAGGAGGGGCGACAAGGGGTTGCCCATGGCCATCCCAAAAACTTATTGATAATATTCGCTATTGAAAGTGAATTTACAGTCTTTGATGCAAAGCTTAATAAGTTCCAAAACGATGTGTGCAGGTAGTGGCAGGTCGTACTTATGTAATTCTCGGGAGAGAAAGTCAAGCATATCGTTGATCGGCACTTTTGTAAACAATAAACAAACGTCAAAACTGATTAATCTATCGTTGGTTTCAATGCGTACATTATTCAATTTTTCAGTAAGATCCATGGAATTGTTTACATGTGAATCAGAGATAGTTCCGAGAATGGGGGACAAGACTTTGACAAGCCATTTGGAGAGTTTATAAGTAATAGAGCCCACCGAGCTAATAATAGGGCGCATAGGGTTGCCAGGTTTGTGGGTTTTAATAAGACCGTAAAGGTAGGGAAGAGAAGGTGAAGTATCATATATATATATATATATATAATATACGAGGAGTAATCAAAAAGTATCGATAATTTTATTGCTACGGACAAATGAATGCAAATAAGAAATAACCGTTTACATATGTGAGTCTTCCTGCCCTCTGGCGTCTACAGTCTGAAGCAAAATCTGCTACCATGAGTCAGTAGTTGGTTGGAGCGCTTAAAAGTAGGGGGTGTTTTTGCAGTACGTATAAATCTCTGAAATGGAACAACACGCGTTCGGAGACGAACGAAATGATTGAAACAGCTTTTGGAAATGATGTTCTCAGTGTAGCTAACGTTTACAAATGGCACAGAAAGTTTAAAAATGGAGAAACATTTTCTCGTACCAGAAATCGAATCTGTTGGACATTTTCATCCGTATGAGAAGTGGAAAAGCAGCCACTGCGTTCCTTGTCTTCAAGCGATGTTTCTCTCCATTTTTAAACTTTTTGTGCCATTTGTAAACGTAGCTTCACTGAGAGCATCATTTCCAAAAGCTGTTTTAATCATTTCGTTCGTCTCCGAACGCGCGTTGTTCCATTTCAGAGATTTATACGTACTGCTAAAACACCCCCTACTTTTAAGCGCTACAACCAACTAATGACTCATGGTAGCAGATTTGCTACAGACTGTAGACGCCAGAGGGCAGGAAGACTCACATATGTAAACGGTTATTTCTTATTTGCATTCATTTGTCCGTAGCAATAAAATTATCGATACTTTTTGATCACTCCTCGTGTGTATATATATATATATATATATATATATATATATATATTGCCAGATAGTGCCATTTTTATTTTTTCGAAGATGAGCAAAGTTTGTGAACTTACTCCAAGGAAAAATGCAAAAGTAAGTGTTTTACTGAAAGAAACTACAAAGTCACAAAGAGAACTAGCCAAAATCCTTAATATTTCAAAGTCTTCTGTTCAAAGATTATCATAAAAAATAAAAGCTGTTGAAGATCTGAGTGCCAAACGGACAGGTAATTGCGGAAGAAAAAGGATTATAACGCTAAGAGCAGAAAGAAAAATAAAGAACTGCATTTTAAATAATCGACAAAGTAGTTTGAAACAGTTGAATACTCCTTTAATAGAAAGAGTTGATATATCGGATCGAACATTAAGGAGGACATATGAATTGGGATTCAAATGTCGGAGGTCCAGGAGGAAGCCAAAGTTGACCCCTATATAGAATGATGAAGAAAAGAATGATGTAGGCAAAAACATTCAAGGACTTTACCCAAGATGAGTGAAATTCGATAAGTATTATCTTTAAGTATTTAGAAATGAAAATTATGCAATGAACACTTTTTATTATGAAATATATTGCACTGTTACCGGTCACACAATGCTTAGGGAAAGTTCAGTTTGAGTTTCTGTTGAATGTTGACGCATTTGCGGGTTTGCTTTAGAGACTAATCAACTTTTGAGATTGTGTGTAATAAATCTCAATTCGTTCGACGAAGAATCGGTGATGAATACCAGGAAAACTGTATCGTGAATAATGTTAAGCATCCTACATCCATCATTTTATGGTCTGTTATCAATGCCAAAGGCATGGGTAGGCTCTATAAAGTCGAAGGAACAATGCGCCAGGATCAATGCAAAAACGTTTTACGAGATAGACTTCTTCCTCAATTGAATTAATGGTTCCCTAATGACCAAAAATTCCATTCTATGCAAGATTCCGCCCCCTGCCACACCGCCAAGTCAATTAAGCATTTTCACAGTGCCAACCAAATACCTTTATCGCAATGGCCCGGAAATTCTCTCGACCTGAATCTAGTAGAGAATGTATGGAAATTATTAAAGAGAAAAATGAATCAAAAACTATTTACGAACAAAATAGAACTGATTTCCACAGTAATTTCAGTCTGACATCATGACGAAGATTTAAAGGACCTCCCCCAAAGATGCATCAAAAGTATGCCAAGACGCATCGAAGCCCTAGTAAAAGTCATAGGAGCAAGAACTAAGTACTAAAATCTCTAAAAAATATTAAATAAAGCATAGAATATCTCTAGAAGTATCGTCTTTCCTATTGAACAAGTACTTACTTCATTATGAATACCAATCACCTAAAAAAATGAGAAAATTTTTATTTTTGCAGGTGGTCCGTCCTAATAATTTGGCCAGGGACTATATATAATTCACTGATTATCACTATATGTAACTGAACTCAGTACAATTGATTCTTCTTCGATTTCTTTGGAACATTTGGGCAAAGTTTCCTTAATAAGCTCGTAAGACGGAGACAAGTTTCACCATTGATTCACTCCTGGTAACAAAATGGTGCATCCAAATTTGCGTATAATGTGCGGAAGAAGTTTGAAATAGTTTCATAGTTAATATAATTAAAGTTCGCCGAAAATTTTTTATTATACTGGATTAATAAGTCTAATCATGCAGAAAATCAATGACTGAAGGAATGTCGCTCAGAATTAATAGATACATTGAAAGGAATTTAATATTGACAATACACAAAAAGCCAAGCAGTTACGCAGGTAGACAGATCAACATGCAGAAAATCAATGACTGAAGGAATGTCGCTCAGAATTAATAGATACATTGAAAGGAATTTAATAATGACGATACGCAGAAAGACAAGCAGTCACGCAGGTAGACAGGTCAACAGACAGACGAATGTATCGGTTTAAAGTTATATTGTTTCATATTTAATTAAGTGCTTTAACAAGAAATCCACTAGAAATATGTTAACACATAATAAGAGCCCTCAATTCGCGTTATCTGTAGTAGTGCAACGATAACTAATTTGTCTTTACAAATAATTTCTTTCGAGGATAACACTAAAACCAATGTGCTTCATTCTCATTTACTCTAATTTGGCTCATGTCCCAAACACCACAGACGAGGCAGTTCCGGAGCAAAACGGTGAAAATGCACACTATATAAAGTATTTGTCTTTATGCAAGATATAATGTAATGTAAGGATGGGGTTGTTTAACCTCCTTCGCAACAACTGAGGTCATATGACAAGAGGGAACCTACATCTTTACGTGGTATCTGAACCGCGGGTCACTACATAATCTGGACGCAGAGGATGGTACCACATCCGACTAATA
The DNA here is from genome assembly GCA_023014485.1 of Bathynomus jamesi. NCBI lineage: Eukaryota > Metazoa > Arthropoda > Malacostraca > Isopoda > Cirolanidae > Bathynomus > Bathynomus jamesi. The sequence continues at coordinate 124,399 of JAJOZX010005213.1, forward strand.
ATTAATCAGACAAAATGTCGCTTAACGTCGCTAATCGACGGGAAACGTTGTTATAACACTGGCCACGGCGAAGCCATATGCAAAATATAATGTAGTTCCTTTAGTAAATACAGCGAAATATGCCACAGAGATTTTTGCTTTAGAAATGAGGTAAAATAATGTAGTGTAGGCCTAAATGGTTTATTTAAGTGCCACAGAGCAAAGCTTATTTGGTAAGTTTTTTCCTTTCCTCTTGAATATTATTTTCGAATGTCTTTCGGTTATGTTTAGTTCGACATAAACATAATATGGTGCATTTGTGAAGAGAATGAGAGACTAATCACATAAAAATAGGTTTCGTTTAAGAATGATTCATGTTATAATTACGAATATCCTTGATGAAGGCGATTCATTAATTCGTGTATGCATCGTAGATTGCAAATAAATTTTAATTGAGCGCAAGAGAGAGAGAGAGAGAGAGAGAGAGAGAGAGAGAGAGAGAGAGAGAGAGAGAGAGAGAGAGAGAGAAACTATTATAAATGGTATTTCCCATTCTACGTATTGGTAATTTTATTTATTTATTTATGCATTTACTTATTTGCTTATTCATTCATTTATTCCTCTATACTTTTATAGAGAACATGACGAGATTGCTTTTAATTAAACATCTTGGCTTTTTTTCTTAATTAGAATATTTTTTAGAAGTTGTAACCTAAAAAATTATTCTGGTTTTATTCATCATAAATATTTTTTACGTGTTACTTTCGTGAAATAATTTTCATATACAGTATATATATATGTATATATATATATATTTACTACCTATTGAATGAGATTTCACATTAAAAAACATTTTTTATTTGGTCATTTTTGTTATGCTTTTATAACTAAAATTTTTTAATCTAAAAATAATTGGTATGGAGTGAGTCGCAGGGTGATCCTGAATGTTTAATAAAAAAAACCAAATATTCTTGAGTAGTACACGTGTATTTAGTACGAATGGAAGAGGGATATAGTGCCAGTACCAAGTGAGGGAAAACGAAAGGAAAGGGAGTAGAGGGTAAAAAAGAGAAAAGGGAAAAAAAGCAAAATTTTAATCGCAGCGGTGTATGCAATTGGTTTGACTGTGTAAATAATATGTTTGATAAGGGGTGGGTAGGGAAAAAACCTACCCCTACTCCCTTTTATATATATATATATATATATAGTAGTGTGGAAATGTATTCCGAAGGAGTAACAGTCAACCTCCAGCCTGCTTAGGAAAGGACTTCTGCTCCTGATGTCACGATTGATCGACAGGTAACGAGAGTTCACACCTTCGACAACATTAATAATAGTAACAGGGACTGTTCATCGCCAAGAGGCGAGGCATCACTGCCCTCTCATTTGCCTTCTGCTGTAGGGGAGAGGCGTTCGCGTACTCAAACGCCTCCCTCGGCATGCAGTTCCTTCCTTCCCGCTGACGAACTTGTCAGGGTAAAAACACGGCTAACAGACCTTCGTCAAGCCACAGAGTAGGGGAGGACCTTCCCATTCCCCCAAGGTCATGTCACCCATTCCCCAATTAGTCGAACCCTGTCTCAGGGAGATCGACGAAGGATGATGGGTGGGTAACGGTCAACGGGCGCACTTCGTGAAGAATTCCTCAACTCGTTCTGACAGTAAGGCCTCCGGTGAGGAACCTTACCCTCTTTTTTTCGCGAATTCAGCTCTCGAATGAGGGATGTAGTATTCATCATATAGTGGAAGAAGTTTGTGGCAAATACAATGTCCTGTAATTAATAAACTAAACACAAAATCTCCATATTATAAATCATTTAAAGCAATAATTAGAGGTGTAAACTCGCAGTTTAACCCTTCAAAATGAGTCAGCGGTTAATATGTTGAGATTAGTTTCACATAACGTTAGATCAATAAGAAATTCATTTGCAGATGTCCATAACGGCTCTAGGAAGATTGCCACCTGGAAAATTGCCACTGGGAAGATTGCCCATGGGAAAACTGCCCATGTGGGAAAATTGCCCATGGGAAAATTGCCCGTGTAGGAAAATTCCCGAGGAGAAAATTGCCATGCGGAAAATTGCCATTCTGATAATACAATATATTTTGTTTTTGTATAGAACTATCTGTAAAGTATTATAGTATGATAAATAGAAAAATTACATAATTGAAAAATTTATTTTATCCTATTCAAATAAAAATTTATAAATTAAAAGGAAGTAGTAATTTATTAAAATTATTAAAAAATTTGAAAAACTTTGTTTTAAAAAATATGCATATTATAGGCAATAGATCTTAAATAGGTCATTTTATCATTTGCAGCACCATACTTTTCTACGATATTCTTGACTCTTGAATTTAAGTCCTTATATTTTTTTTGCGTAGGAAGTGAATCCCGTCGTTCAAATTGAACGCGCTTAGCTTTGGCCAAGCATTCTTCACGTTTAAGTGCGTCAATTAACTTCCAGATGTTAGGGTGGGAATTACTTACTACTTTATTTAGGACATTATGAAAAGCTTCCACGTTGTTGTTCGTGCGGGGCAACGAATTTTCCACATGGGAGTAAACATTCCAGAGGGGAATTGGAAACATAGGGGTGTCTCTTCTTCGGTTATTTCGCGTTCCCCTTTCAATCCCTATGTATGTAAATTCAAAATAAGACAAATTCCTGTGGTATATCATCATCTCCAGAGAATTCTTCAAAAAATTCAATAACATCTAGGCATGGCACAAAAGCAAGGGCGGAAAAATATCGCATCTTCAAAGAGAATTCATTGTCGTTGTGGTATTGTTGTTTAAACCCAAGATCGACAATTTTCCTATATAACGATTGAGAAAAGTGGAAGAAGCAGCCGTTAAGGTATTTGTTTGGTAAGAGGGCAAATATGCGAGAAATACTTAAATTCGCCTTTTGTATATGAATGGTTAGAAGTTGATGGTACATATCTGGAGCTACTTTAAAGGTACCATCAATTGCCCAGTTCTTGTATCTTTTAAGATCTTCCAAACCCTCAGCCGTTGCGAATATCAATATGCGATATTCATCATCAATTCCAGAATCATATTGAAGAAAGTTTTCCCCTGAATCAAGAGCTGTAAATTCTGGTGGTATGCTATATCCTGTCCTTCCAGATGGCACGGCTGGAAATTGCAAGCCTTTTGTCTCCATTTACGAACATTTCTGCTTATGTTACTTACATTTGGCATTTGAGAGAGAGCAGCTTCATCTAGAGACGCAGTAGCTTGAGATACCAAAACACGACTTGATTGATGAGACGTTGCGGCCATGGATTTCAAAGTTTCATGCGCATTTTTCGCATCAACTCTATCCTTAGTTGATGAGTGTGTATGCTCATTCACCGATTTTAAACTTCGAAATTATCCGCGGATGACTTCGAGTGCAATCTCGCTTTGCAGTTTTTTTGTTTTCGTTGACTACACTCCCAATATAAAATTGTACCACTTTTATTAGTACCATGTTTATGGTACATATATTGTAGTTCATCTACAAGCATATCCTTCCCGCGTTCACTCTTATTATCGACACCATTATGGATTAAACTACTGCTTACTTCCAAAACAGAATACTAATGGTTTGAAATTAATATCACGTCCTTGGCTTGGTGTTGAGTTGCTAATTAGTAATTTTTACGATATATATATATATATATATATATATATATATATATATATATATATATATATATATATCACGTCTTTGGCTTGGTGTTGAGTTGCTAATTGGTGATTTTTACGGTAAAATCTTTAAACGACAGATATGCATACAATTTTTGATTAAACAAGCGAATAAATTTCATTTTAAAATATTATTAATTGTATTCACAAACATTCAAATATAAATAGATTTTTATTTTTATTGTAAAAGCTTAAACGATGCCAACGTTGCCACATCTCATTATATTTTCAGGGCACCCATAATTTTTTTTTTATTAATATTACTCCGCATGGCAATTTTCTCCTCGGGAATTTTCCTACATGGGCAATTTTCCCATGGGCAATTTTCCCACGGGCAATTTTCCCACATGGGCAGTTTTCCCATGGGCAATCTTCCCAGTGGCAATTTTCCCAGTGCCAATCGTCCGCGTATGGTCCATAACATTTGTAATAATGCGGACGTGGTTCTCTTGCAAGAACAGTGGTTGCTTGAGCAGGAATTAAGTTTTTTATCAAGGATTCATGAGGACTTTATATACCATGCATCTTCACCTGTAGACTTTTCTGATGATCTATTTTATGGTAGGCCCTTTGGTGGAGTTGGTTTCTTAATCAAATTTTTTTTTACAAAATATGTAAGATTTCTCCCGAGCGATAATAAAAGATTGATAGATATTGAATTTCATATAAACAATGGATGCCTCTTAATTGTGAATTGCTATTTACCTTACAATAATGGCAGTAATCTAGATGAATACATCGAATTTTGTATAAAATTAAGTAACTTTCAGATAAACCACAATATTCGCACTGCATAATAATGGGGGACTTTATCAGCGATATGAATGGAGGTATTAGATAGACTGACCACTGTCTCATTAATAATAATATAAAGGAACGTATTGTCAATGTTCATATTTTGCATGATTTCCTTCTCTCAGGTCATAGACCACTGAAGCTAGTAATTAATTGTATCAACTTAAATAAAACAAGAAATAATAACTCTTCAAGAAGAAATGAATGTGTTGACTGGTCTAAGGTTAATATGCAACAGAAAATAGAATATAAAGATAGGGTAGAGCACCTTTTCAATAATTTAGAATTATTGCACCTTGACTATAGTAATGCCTGTTCAAATGATTCTCACTTTAAAGTTGTTGATGGTATTATGATGATTAAGGGAAGCAGGAAGGCCTTAGATTAAATCGTACAATTGTCATATTAAAATTATTCCTGGATGGAATTATTTTATAGCTCCCTAAAACGGGAATCAAAGGATGCTTACAATATATGGTGTCTCCTTGGTCGTCCCAGATATAGGCAGCCTACATGAATATGAGTAGAAGTAGGGCTCACAAAAAGGTAGCCATAAGCTCATGTAACCAGGAACAAGACTCCATTCGAGCTTCAAAAGCCCATGAAGCTGATTTGAATAAGAATAATAATAATAACAAATTCTGGAAATTTGTCGAAAAAGAAAAGGGTGCGAAGAATGCCATCCCATTCTCAGGTGATGGAGTGTCTGAGGAAGTAGAAATAGCTAAGTTACGGACAACGAAGTACTCAGACATCCTTAATAGCATTAGGATTAGGAGGGGCCAGTAAAAATGCTGGGGCTTCACTACGTGAAAATAAGAGTTTGAATAAAGAGCTAAAGAAAGGCGCTTCACCAGGGATAGATGACCTTAAAGTATGCTAATAATGTGATCAATCTTCATATCTCATTACTGTTCTCAGCTATGCTTGCTCACAGTTATATTCCTGCAGAGTTTATGAGGGTTTATATCACACTCTTTGTCAAAACTAAATATGGGGACATTCTATCCAGCAATAACTATAGGCCTATTGCTGTTGCTTTTCACAATTACTTAAGAAACATTTCTTATACCGACTAAATGATTTTTTGTAGACGTATCCTAACCAGTTTGGTTTTAAAAGGTCCTATTCAACTGACCTGTGTATTTATGTTTTGAAGGAGATTGTATTTAGATATACTGTCAGTAATTCAACTATTTATAGTTGTTTTTTAGATATAAGCAAAACATATGATAGAGTGAATCACAATATTCTCTATAACAAATTAGAAGACAGGAATGTTCCACCATATGTTTTAAATATATTGAAATTTTGGTACACACACCCAACTTTTATTGTTAGTAGGGCAATATATTGTCTGAAGTTTTTGGTTCCTCATGCAGAATTAGACAAGGTTCCTTACTCTTTCCTCTGCTGTTTAATATACTGTATATATTGATGGATTAATTACTTCTTTTAATGAGGCAAGAATAGGATCCTGTATAGATGACATGAGGTTAAATGACTTGGTTTATGCCGGTAGACCAGCCACGAGTGGATCCTAGGGTCTTTGTTGGTCTGAAACATTATAACATTATAACATGGTGTTAATAAGCCCTTCGGTGAGAGGTCTGGATCATCTTATAAAAATTTGTGAATCATATTCACAGAACCATGACATTAATTTAATTGTTACTGAAACTAAATTTATGCATTCCATCCCAAAAGCTCAAACCAAACAGCTAATATTATTTTCAAATTGAGAGACGAACCAATAGAGCAGGTACAAGAATTTAAGTATCAGGGTCAAACTATCACCAACTCCTAGAGCGACGACTCCGACAGAAGGAAACAATATCTAAGTTATTGTTAAGCAAGCATGATTATAAGGAACTTTAAATTCTGTACAAGCGAAGATAAAGCCACTCGTTTTCGTACTTTCTGCATTAATATTTATGGGCAGCAACTCTGGGTTAATTATAAAAAAGGTTCCCGCAGAACCCTTAATTTGCTTTACAATGGACCCTATTGATACATAACTTACCTCCAAGATGCTCAGCCTCACAAATGTTCGTAAACCGCAACGTTCGAAGCTTCCCTGAGGTAACAAGACGTGTCGAATACAGTCTAATGCGAAGAATTAAAAACTCAGACAATTCATTTGTCCAAGTTATTCATCAGTCATGCTTTAGGTCTTCTAGACTGTGGACCTCTTGGTATATAAAAGTGTTTGTCTATAGCTCCACTTAACTCCCGCATTAGCCATCCCATTACATGTACTTTTTATTTTTATGAAGCTGTTATTACTATTTTTTATTATTTCTCATCTCCTGACGTGTATTATTATTATTTCTTTATTATTGTAATCCTCTTTGTTTTTTTTTCATTTATTGTTTAATTAGATGTAGTGTTGATTACCTTGATGAATAATGTATCTTTTTTCTAGGTTTGGGGGGAGGGCTCCATCTCCTGCCACTAAACATTATTATTGTCATTATCATTATCATCATTTTTGTAATCTTGGCAGTGAGTAGTTTATATTATTACTTGTTTCAGTATGTGTCTTTATTTTTATCTTTCTTTTAGTCATAATTTTGAGTTTTTTTCCTTAAATGTATTATTGTTTGAATTACCTTATCCTTTATTCCCTTTAAGAATATTTTACTATTTTATGGGATTTATATTCTGCCAATAAAGCTTATCATTATCATATATATACAGGGCGTCCCAAAAAAATGTATACACACTTTAAATACTTATAAAGGCAGTGTTTATTAAAATACATTTCATTTTCAAAATGTAATAGAATCTACAGACATTATTTAATGTTTTGTCAACGCCTGTTTTCAAACTGACGTCCGTTCTGGTCCAGGCACTGCTGATAACGCGAAGCAATGGAATCGCAAACATCACGAAACATTTCGTTTGGTATTTGTGTGCATTCTCGTTCAATGGCTGCTCTCAATTCAGCGACTGTTGCAGGTTTTATAGCGTAGACTTTGTCTTTTAAGTATCCTCATAAAAAAAAGTCTAGTGGTGTGAGGTCTGGTGAACGCGGAGGGTATTCTACGAAAACCCTTCGTCCATCCACATCCACATCGTGCCAAGTACCACTCGCAATACTCCACTCTTCGGTCCGGATCATCTTCATTAAGAGCATGGACTAATCTTGGAATGTAACTTTTCCATTGACAGCGCTTCAAATGCGTTGGACAGACGATTCTGAAATTCCTACCTCACGACTCGCTTGCCGCACAGATTTTCTTGGACTTTGGTGATACGTTTCCAGTACTCTTTCTTGCTTTGTGGGGCTTGTCGATGTCCGTGGTCTTCCGGAACGCTTCTTGTGGACATTCTGAACAGTTCCATCGGCTTCAAACTTATCTCTAATTCGAGTGATGGTAAGTCGCGTTGGTGGATCTGTTTGAAACTCCCTCCTAAACTGTCTTTGCACTTCAACTGCGTTTTCACACTTCCAGTAGCATTTTAGAATGAATTTCCTTTGTTCAAAGCTTAGTCTGACTGCCATTATTAATTCTAATGGGTTTAACTTGGAAAGAAAGAAACATCAATTGAGCTATCAGCTGTTAAAGTGTGTATACATTTTTATGGGACGCCCTGTATATATATATATGCACACACGAGGGCCACTCAATATATTTTGCCCCACCTTTTTTTTTCTTTCCAAGTTTCCTTGTAAGTTCCAGAAATTTTGTACACAAGTAGTTACATACCTTTTTTACAAGTTTTTATTTCTCCACATAGTCTCCATCCTTTTCTACGGCTTTCCTCCACCTCGAAACAACGGCCTTTATTCCTTGCTGCTAAAAGTCCGCTGGCTTCCGCTGGAGCGACCTCTTAACCTCCTCAACAACCTCATCGTCATTCTGAAGCTTTCTTCCACGAATAGCATCCTTCATTGGCCCAAACAAATGCAAGTCTGAAGGTGCCAGATCTGGGCTGTATGGAGGGTGGGGTAACACAGTCAAGCGCATTTTTGTGATGGCCTCTCTTGTTTGCAAACTGTTGTGTAGTGTTGCGTTATCGTGCAAAAGAAGGACGTCTTCCAGTTTTCTCTCCGGTGGAACTCGCTTTATATGTCTCTGGAGTTTCTGTAGGGTAGCAATATATGCCTCTGAGTTGATTGCTTATCCTTTCTTCATAATGTCCACCAGAATCATCCCTTTCATGTCCCAGAAGATGGTGGCCATAATCTTTCCTGAAGAGGGAGCCATTTTGAACTTTTTCTTGCGTGGGGAGGCTGCGTGATGCCACTCTATGCAATGGCGTTTTGGTTCAGGTTCAAAGCGGTGTACACAAGTCTCATCCCCAGTCACAATTCGTGAAAGGAAGTCATCCCCTTCTGTCTCGTATCGAACCAACGACTCAGAAGCAATTTCTTTTTGAGCTTTGTGATCTTCAGTCAGTTGGCGAGGAACAAACCGTGAACACAATTTTGAGTGTCCCAGTTGCTGGATTATCGTATTCACACTTCCTTTACTAATTCCTAGCTCCAGTGATAGCTCCTTGTATGTGACGAGCCGATTTGATCGAATGATGCTGTTAGCACGTTGCACAGTGTGAGATGTCACAGCCGATGCCGTGCGACCGCTGCGTGGCTCATCATCGAGGCTGGCTCTCCCTCTCTCCGATGATCTCACACGTTTAAACCAGCGTCCAACTGTGCTTCGATCAACAACAGCAACTCCGTAAACGTTTTATAGACGTTTGTGAATATTTCCAACTGTTTCCTTCTTTGCGATTAAGAACTCAATAACAGCTCTCTCTTTACGACGCACATCACTGTCAGACGCCATTTTTGAAACTGCGTTAACCATCGGTTTTATAAAAGGGCGTTTACTAGAGTGACCTCCATTTCCCTTGTGTTGGGTAATGGAGAAACGGCCTGCCTTTTATATATAATATATATATATATATATATATATATATATATATTATATATATATATGTAAAGAACGACGCTTGTGTAGAAGAACGTTCCGCACAAGATGAGGAGGGAGAACGAACAAATGAACAAATGTGCGGAACGTTCTTCTACACAAGCGTCGTTCTTTACATTAATTATACGTGTGTTGTTTGCAGTTAAAATGTGTGTGTGTGTATATATATATATATATATATATATATATATATATGTATATATAGGGTGTTTCATAACATGTGGGATGCACTTTCAGGATGGATTCAGAACCTGAAAACAATGAAAAAAGATTATGTAAACATATGCCCGAAATCGCTTTGTTTCAGAGTTACAGGCCCTTTTGTGTTCCAGCAATTCTTTCTCCAAACTGTTTACAAACACTGCTTGCCGACAATGTTTGTGAGTGTGTACGAGACTTATTTCATGTATGGCCTTGGCGATTGTAATGTTTCGTACATTCTATGATATGTTTCAATATCGTTGAGTGTAGAGCCATCAGTCAGTCAGAGGTGCATCGCGGTGTTTCACTGTTCGTATTCGTAACTTCTTAACGTGAATAAGTGCAGTCCAGTGAAAAAAAACTTAAAATTTTTGTGCTATTCAGTGATAGTGTGCATCTGTAGTGAGAATGTAGGCTTATTCAAACAGAAATGGCAGACCTGCATCTCATGTATGGACTTGCCGAGTGTAATGCGGCCGCAGCAAATCGTCTGTATGCGGAAAGGTTTCCGAATCGCCGTCTGCCAGAGAAGAAGACCTTTCAGAGAATAGACGAGCGTCTTGGTGATACAGGATCACTCAACAAGCGAGTTTCAGATGGTGATAGACCAATCAGCGCCAGAACTGTTGAGTTGGAGGAGCTAGTCCTGAATCGCGAGGAGGAACATCCTGGTGTCAGCACCCGAAGGATAGCAGCAGCAGAGGTGTAAGATACACAACTGTGTGGAGAATTTTACGGGAACAACAGCTTTACCCATATCACATTCAGCCTTACTGAAGCTGATTTCCTACCACGAGACACTTTTCTGTACTTGGTTCTTTCAACAGTGCGCTCGCGATCCTCTTTTTCCCTCCCTCCTTTTTACCTTCCCTAACAAATGCTTCCAATCTCGGGGTTTAAGGGAAGATATGCATCCAGTCTCTTTCTAAAGAATTACTTTGAACTACGCTCTCTAGCAATCCATTCCACAAATTAACTCTTCGATTGAAGAAAAAATGTTTACCTTCATTAAAATTAAAATGTTTACCCTCTAATATGAGACCATTACCATGAGTTCTATCTGCATTTTTGAAGGTGAAATATTTTTCGGCGTCGACATTATCAAAGCCTTTAATCATTTTAAACACCTGGATTAAATCTCCTCGAATTCGCCTTTTTACGAGTGAGAATAAATTTAACATTTCTAAACGGACAGCGTATGATTTGCTTCTGAGTCTAGGAATCATCTTTGTAGCCCGTCGCTGCACTCTCTCCATTCTGTCTGTCCTGACGTAAATATGGGGACCAGAACTGAACACAGTATTCTAGGTAGGGGCGTACTAAGGAATTATATAATGTTAGCATGATCTACCAATAAAGTCTAAGATTCTATTTGCTTTTCTGACCACTTCAATACATTGCTTACTTGGTTTAACAGTGTTGGCGACAATAATACCTAAATCTTTCTCTTCCGTAACACTAGTTAGTGTCTTGTCGTGCATAAAATACTTTTCTTTAACATTGTTTCTACCGATATGTAGCATTTTACATTTATCTATATTAAAGTTTATTTGCCAAATTTTCGCCCACTCAAGTAATTTATTAATATCTTCTTGAATCTGCAAACGATCTGCCGCTGATTTTGTTCGTCCCCCTAGTTTGGTATCACCCACAAATTTTGAAATTATACTGTTAATTCCTGTGTCGATGTCATTGATATAAATAATAAAAATAACTGGTCCTAGAACTGATGCCTGAGGCACGCCGCTAGTTAAACTTCTTCATTTAGACGCTTTGCCATTAATGGCCACTCTTTGTTTGCGTCCACTAAGCCAATTTTTTATCTATTTGAGAACATTACCATCAATTCTGTGAGAATGAAGTTTAGCTAATAATCTTCTATGTGACACTCTATGAAACGCTTTTTGAAGATCGAAATATATAATATCTATTATTTTACTCTCGTCATATATAGTTACAATAACATTAAAGAATTCCAGCAAATTTTTTTCCAAACGATCGTCTCCATAAGCTTATCAACTACTGAAGTCAGACTAATGGAACGATAATTTCCCGGAAGCGATTTGTCCCGTTTTTAAGATATTGGCGTAATGTTTGCAAGTTTCCAATCGAATGGAACTTCTCCACACTGTAACGATTTATTAAATATACAGTACACGTGAGAGGAGAGACTATTGCACAGTTCATTTCTTTAAGTACCCTAGGGTAGAGCTTATCTGGACCTGGAGTTCTATTAGGGTTAATTTTACCTATAGCTGAGAGTACTTCGCTTTCACTAATGGTAAAATCATGAAGCTTTAAATGATCATCACTGAGCATGATTACGGGAACAGGAATGTTGTTCGTATTTTTGTTAGTGAAGACGGAGTAGAATAATTTATTTAAAACTTCCATCATTTGTAAGTCATCGTAAATTTTTTCGTTGTTTTCGTCTGTGAGTGGACCGAAGCTATCACTTTCTTTATTCATAACATAATTATAGAATTTCTTCGGATTCGATTTAATTTGGTTCACTATAGGGTATATATCTCATAGTTGTTCTTACTTTTTCTAATAATTTTTTTGCTTCGCCTTCTCAATAGCTTGTAAACATTTTCAATGGACAAATTATTTGTTTCTTTAAATTTAAAATATGCGTTCCTTTTTAACGTTAAGCTACTTTTAATTTCAGCATTTCACCATTTAGGTTTAATAGACTTAGCCAGTCTCTTTTTACGTAATGGGATATTACTCGATTCTAAACGTTTAAAATAATTATAAAAAGAAGTGCACGTGCCATTAATATTATCTGGCAATAGAGCTTCATCCCAATTATGGGTCGAAAGTTGTAGTTTCATGTCACAAAATTTAACTCTTTTAAAATCCAAAACATATTTCAGGCTCTTCGAATTATGAACATTAATTTTAATTCCAAATGTTATTTGCCTATAATCACTGGTGCCGAAGTAGTCTCCTACAGATATATTATCAATTAAGTGTAGGTCTGTATTTAAAACTAAATCTAGAATATCGCGTTTTCTAGTGGGTTCTTTGACCATTTGAAAAAGTGAACTTTCGAGCAAACCCTCGTACAGTCGACGACCGGAATTAGACTGTAAAGGACCACCCTAATCCCTGCAAGGTAAATTAAGATCTCCCATAATTATCGCATCATGTTCGTTACTTACATCAAAAATTAGTTCCTGAAGTTCACTGAAAATTAGTTCACTATCGACAGTCTGAGAGGGAGGCCTATATACTAAACCTATAATTAATTTCTCGCGTGAGTTGTCTTGTGAGTTGCGTTGTTAGTACCGTAGCATTCGGTGGAGTTATGTAACTTTAATGCAGAGGGAAATTGCATCCGAATGTAACACTATTGTTCAACCATGTGAAGGCACTAATCATCTCGCGACAACACTCTCTATATTTTAATTTGTACATTAATAGTCCGAGACCAGACCTAACTCACTTATAAACTTATCTGGCGTTCTTAGGTCACACGAACATTGAAAAAACTATAATTTTATAATTGTATTGACACGAATGAGAGAAAAAGGGCGGAAACTTTGGAGTTTATATATAAAACAGAAGAAACGTCGGAAGAAACCTCCCTATTGTACAGAACCGAAAATAGTTAAAAAACTAAAATCCAATTAAAACACTTTGAACGTCTCTCATGTCTCTCACTTTTGTCTCCGATTTCTCATTTTTGACTGTTGGTGCCTTTCTAAGGCTCCGCGTGGGACAACCGACCAAATTACCTCTTTCAAGTAGAAAATTAAAAGTATATTTAAGATCATCCCTTCCCCTTAAAAATTGTTTAATTTTTAAGTGTCCTCAAAAAGAATGACTAAATTTTTCGTTTATAATAATAATAATAATAATAATAATAATAATAATTTATTTCTCTTTGGTACACATATAAGGCATACAATAGATATACAGAGAGTAACATATAACAACACACATATGCACCCTATGTACAGTATGTGTGTGTGCGTGTATATATATATATATATATAATAGTGAGACAGTTAATGCATTCGTAAGCATACTTACCATAGTAAGGGGTTTCAAAAAACCTTAGCTCCCCCCCCCCCATTTGCAGCTTACATGTTTACTTATATCGAAATAGTTTTTAGTGATTATAAAAATATATAAAATTCTTTATTTATTGCAGGTATTAAAATTAATCTAGCTGATAAAGTGATAATATAATGGCTTCTCAATTAATTGGTGATTCGGAGAGGCAACGTGTGATAGATCGCATACGAGCAATAACATTTCGGGAAGCTCGTGATGCTGGAGCCACCTTTATAACACGTTCATGGGTTGCCAAAAAGTTGCGAAGAAGTGAGGACTTCGTCAAAAGAAATTAGAATAAAACTTTGGATGAATGTGAAATGGATACAGCCAAATCTGGGCACCCAAATTTGCCACTCTCTCAGGAAACAAAGGACATCATTGAAAGCGGTACGCGTAAGCGGAAAAACAGCTGTGCTAAACTTTCTAGAGAGATCGAAGTGGTGAGATCATTCAACTGTACCGTCATAGGCAAGGTTTAAAGCCTTGGCATGAACTTCCAAAGCCAAGAAAAACTCAACTTAACATCGATGACAGAATGTGGTTTGCCCATTATCTTGAAGATTGGGATGTGGATAATTTCATGCACTTAGCTGTCTCCGATGAATTTTTTGTTTACGTAACACGTCGGCCTAACTACCAAAATGATCGAGTGTGGGCCACAACACCAGATGAAATCGATGACAATGAACATTATCGCGAATTATTAAAAAGTCCAGACTGTGTTGGTGTGTTTGTTTTGTTCATTGCAAAGAAGCTCATGTGGGTGCTGAAGCCAAATGGTTAGAGTTGGGATGGGCAGTATTTTCGTGATATTATTCTATCCCAGCATGTCATTCCTTTTCTAAGAAACCCAAACAATGTTATGGATGTCGATCAGGTCACACTTCTGCACGATAAGGCCCCCTGCTTTAAGGCATTAGCCACTCAACAGTTGTTGCGGAACCATGAGATCGATTTCTGTGGAAATGAAGAATGGCCAGGAAATTCTCCTGACCCGAACGTCCGTGAACACATTGGCTCAGTTATAAAGAACAAGGTTGAATGTCTGTTGTTTCAAGAACCTGCAGCAAATCGATTTTCGAAGGATACAATGACGCAACACATTGAAACTGTTTTAGCAAATTTGCGTAACGATCAAGATCTATTCACATCACTTTTGGCAAGCTACCCAAAGCGAATTCAGGCTGTCTTGGAAGCCAATGGCGGGAACACCAAGTTTTAATTGTTTCTCATTAAATGCAGGATTAAATTCTCTTTTGTAAGGTATGTTTAGTTTTACTGTACCTCTAATAGTTTAGGCCATGGGCGGGGGGGGCTAAGGTTTATTGGAGCCCCGTAGAATAAATAATATAAAACAATAGTAACAACAACAATAATAATGTCAATATTACAATTTATTACTGTATTTATACGTGTTGATGGTGCAAATCAGTTGATACAGGAAGCATACATACATGCATGTACATATGACATACTGTATATCGGATGGCTAAGAAAAAACGTTCCAATATTTAGAATATAGTAACTAAAAAATTATAAACTTTACAATTACGAAATTTCGCTCAGTATAACCTCTATTAGTTGACAACATTCCATAAAATGTTGAGAATTCTACCTGCTATGCTTTTTCCACAGTGAAAGAAGCAAATCATTGAAAACAATATCAGGAAATCGCCAAAAAGCCCACTTTTATTCACGCGTCAGCAAATCCCACTTCCATTTGTCCCACTTGGAGTTATTTTAGTAATTAATGTGTGTCAAAGTGTCAATGGGTGTAGGTATGTAATTTGATAGCTTAAACTTTTTGTAACTCTTGTAATCATGGTTTTCAGCATAAATGACAAAGCAATAATTGAGGCGTGTGTTACTGAGAAAGGATGGGACAGTGAATGAATCGTGAAAGAATTTCCTGGAAGAAATTGGAATAAAAGATCAGAGAATAGATTGATAAAGAAAATTTGAGCAACAGGATCGACTAAAAGGAAAGCTGGAAGTGGTAGACCTAAAAGTGTTTCCACTGAAGAAAATATAGTCTATTTACAATCTGTTAGTTCTTCCCAGGAAGATCGACCTGGGACTCACTTATCTCGGAGAAATATTGCAAAAAAATTGGGGATTAGCCGCGGTTCCGTTCAATTAATGCAGAGAATCTAAAGATTAAGGCATTCAAAAGATCCGTGTCTCAAGGCGTGATAGTAATATCATACAAAAAAGGAAGACTCGTTGCTAAAAGTTAATAGACAATTTTTGAGTTAGTGATATTAAAAAATTGTTTTCACTGACGAAAAGGACTTTACCATTGAAACTGCGCGAAACCGGCAAAATGATGTTGTTTACGGTACTCAGAAAAAAAATATGCCTGCTTCAAGACTGTACCACCAAACATTTCGTTTTTCAAAGAAAGTTATGGTTTTAGCTGGAGTGTCTTGGAATGGAAAGATTGATATTTATTTCAATGACACCAACAACATTAAAATGAACTCTGAAATTTATGTCAAATTCTTGGACCAAAATATCTTGCCGGATTGCTGCCGTCTGTATCCTGATAATGACTTCATATTCCAGCAAGACGGAGCCACTTCTCGTACAAGCAAGTCTACACAGGACTATCCGCAACAGAATGTTACTTATTTCATTAAGAAAAATGAGTGGCCTCCTCAATCACCGGACTGCAACCCAATGAATTATTCGATATAAAACTCTTTGGCAGAAAAAGTTTATGAAGGTCGAACAGAAAAGTTCACGGAAAGGGAATTAAAAGAAAAGATACATGAATGTTGGAAAAATAACTCTAAAAGAAATCAGAAAATGTGTCATGTCATGGAAGAAAAGACTAAAGAGCTGTTTGTGAGCAAGACGGTGAACATATTGATCATCTTTTTTAATAGACATTTGGGTAAGTAATAAAATGTCGATTATCTTATATTGTTTGCAATGATTTATATTTTTGTTTCTTTCACTATGGAAAAAAATATAACGGGTAAAATTCTGAAATTTTTATTGGTATAACCAATTGAAGTATAACTAATTAGTATAATTGATTGACGTTATACTGAGCCAGATTTCGTGATTATAAAGTTTAGAATTTTTGAGTTACTGTACTTTAAATATCGGAACCTTTTTTCTAGCCACCCGATATATACATATACATACACACACACATAGACATACAGACGCATACACATGTACAGGTACCATGTATATCCATAAATACGCACCCGCATGCATATATATATATATATATATATATACAGTGTTGGGCACTAAAGCGTTAATCCGATAACAGTTAATTAACGAAGTTAACTTTTTTTAACGGACTATTAACGGAAGTTAATTTCCATTTATCGTTATCGGACCAGTTAACTTCCGATAACTCGATATTTAGTCTGTTAAAGTCCGTTAACACGTTAACTGCGAGGAGTCATTCACGGAAGATCACCACTCCGCGAATGAATTCAAACCGCCATAACTTCAGTCTGCCAATTCCGTCCTCTGCCGCAGTGAAACGGCTCTTCTCTCTCGGCAAGGACATCCTGAGGCCCAAGAGGTCAAGACTGGCAGTTGGGCCTAACTTTGAGAAGTTGGTCTTTCTGAAGGGCAACCAGCACATTGTGTCACAGTCTTTAATAAATGTGCCTAAAATTTAATTTTACCTTTCAGTTCCCGCCATAATAATTCTCTGGTAAATTATAATTTAGTTATTATATATGTCTATTATACATTCAGACAAATGGGACGTAATGCGTTCATATACTTACATAGCATAGAACCAGGGGCGGATTTAGGGGGACCCCCCTTCGGGCGATCGCCCCCAAACCATGAGGCCTCTAAACCTTAAAGATAAAGAAAGTGAAAGAAATAAGGAGTTCGGAAACATAAAGAAGAGACAATACAAAATTAGATTGAAGCATCTTATAAAAATAATCGCTGTTGCTTTCCTTTGGACAATTTTAGTAAGTGTAATATATAAAGGAACGGTCTCTCTGAACGTGCACACTGCGTGTACAACGGTAGGCTCAGTTTGTATATATTTAGGGCACAGCTGCTGAACAAAATGTGTACATGAATACATAGAATTTTAATT
Source organism: Bathynomus jamesi (assembly GCA_023014485.1). Taxonomy (NCBI): domain Eukaryota; kingdom Metazoa; phylum Arthropoda; class Malacostraca; order Isopoda; family Cirolanidae; genus Bathynomus; species Bathynomus jamesi. The sequence continues at coordinate 142,163 of JAJOZX010005213.1, forward strand.
TCATATTTATATTGTGTAAGTAGGAATGCATGCACTGAGGTATGCTGGTATACTTGGCAAAAGAGTACGTATAAGGGCACATTGATATTCAAAAGTGAGCCATTTAATATATATTTTTCTTTAATTGCCCCTAATGATGATGCTTAATAAAATAGTAATGTAAATGTTGTTGCGCTAATTTTATGCTTCACTGGAATTGACTTTTTTTTTTATCAAAAAACAGATACCTTCCTGTATTCTTTATGGGCACAACGAATATGTGATAATCGTTGGCAATTCTCTCACACCAGTTGCCTGCTAATGTATTATAATCTCAGGTTCTGGAAGGTGACTGCCTTCCCCAAAATTACGCTCTGGATCCGTCCCTGCATAGAACTTCCATTAACAAGCAAATTTTATCCTTTATTGGCAGAATGGAGTTATATGGTAAATCTTATTAGATATTGCAGAGTAGCTAAGTTATATACACTAGTTTTAAAGATATACTGTAGACAGAGGGAGAAAGTACATGGAGATTATCTGTTGTAAGCTACAAACATATGTTTAGAAATACATACAGTTAGGATATTCAGCTAAGATTATGCATTTACATAACTACACATAATTACATTAAGTATTCATTTAAGATTATAGTTCGCATTTATTGGGATATTAGACGCTGAAATATAATTAAATATTAAATAACTGAATAATTAAATATCGAAATATTAATTACCTTGCTAATTGAGTATCTTAACAATCTTAGATGCCTTGACCTTGTGCATATTTGGTTTTATTGTACCATTTATTATTCTTTGTTTTGTTAAATAGAAATATAGATTAATTGGAGCTATGGACCTTTTCCAGTTTGTGTACCGTTTTTCATATAATTTATTTTTGCTTTATAAGGCTAACTAACGAAAATGTCATGACCTAACCTAACCAATCGTCAAGGGCGTTCAGTTAACCTAACGATTGGTTAGGTTAGGTCGTGATATTTTCGTTAGTTAGCCTTATAAGCCTAACTAAAGAGATTGATATTATCACTCATTTTTATCTGAAAAGAAGCAAAAATAAATTATATGAAAAACGGTACACAAACTGGAAAAGGTCCGGAGCTATTGAAGAATAGGAACCCCAGCCTTCTTTAGTTAGGCTTATAAGGCTAACTAACGAAAATATCACGACCTAACCTAACCAATCGTTAGGTTAACTGTACGCCCTTGACGATTGGTTAGGTTAGGTCATGATATTTTCGTTAGTTAGCCTTATAAAGCTAACTAAAGAAGGCTGGGATCCCTATTCTTCAATAGCTCCGATTAATTTATTATGATAAAAACGAGAGTAAATAGGAATATACTATACTGTAGTTTAATTTTGTTATAGAAATAAGGCAGAGGGTACAGAGTTATGGCTTGTATGATTTGACGAATTTGTCTGTCAGTTTCCTTTGGAAAATTTTTAATGTTCTAAATTGTTTTATCTTTTGATCGAGTGAATTGCAAAGGTTTGGACCTGTTGAGGATAAGGATCTAGTCGCATAGTTTAGAGCAGTGGTATTTAACCTTTTTCGCACTGTTACCCCTTGCGCTAGTCAACAAAACCGCAATTACTCCGCTCCTCTTTTAAAATGGCAAATATGAGAAAAGGAAAATTAGGAAAGAATAGCAAATTTTTAGTGGAACCATAACTCAGCTTTATTTTGGACAGTGGCACAAGCTCGTTAACCCACGAGGAGTAATTACACCCAGGTTAAATACCAGTGGTCTAGAGTATAATTCAGTTTTCTGATGTACGTGTTTGATTATCTTGTATTGAAGTGATGTTGATTTTGGGAAGCTAATATGCTGTTTACGATGATTTCTGGAGAAGTTTTATGGACGATTTGATACATAAATGAGGCGATGTTTAATTTTGAAGATTTCTCCAAGTTTGAGCATTTTTAACTCGTCGAACATTTGATATGTACTTTTATTATGCTTGTTCGATTTATAGATTTTCCTAATTAATCTTTACGCATTACTACCAATGGACGTAGCTAATAATGACGTGTGCTTCCGTAAGCACTAATGCAGTATAGTAGGTGTGGGTACACCATGGTGAAGTGTATGGATCGAAAAACCTTTTTTTGGAATGCTGCACCTGCTTTCGTAATTATGAATGAGACCTTGGCTAATTTGTTGCATGGATCTTCAGTGTGCTCTTTGAATGAGAAGTTTGGATCGGTGGTAATTCTTAGAAGTTTGGCCGACTGCTCGCTGAACAGGGATTCAATTTATGTGTAGGGTTAAAGATGGCAACAATTTCTTTTTTGTAACGACTATATAAGCTGCTTTTTAAATATTTAAGGATGGTTTGTTGGCATTAATCCAACAATAATAATAATAATAATGATAATAATAATAATATATGAAAAGGTGTACAGATACTGGTCACGTGACCCTCGCTTGATGTAGCGTAGCAAATAATAAAAGTAAAATTAAGCTCCAAATTAAAAAAATTTGAAATATTTCAAATACTAAACTATTAAACTTAATTTTGCATTACATAAATAAAGACAAATCTTTGACGAATTCCTACGTTCCAAACAGGATATCCAACTAGATTATGTCCAAGTGGACGTAATGAATGTCAGCTGAATATAAGATGCCTTAAAAACTATTAAACCGATCTGACAAAGCAAACGTATGATAAACTAGCGATATCTCTCCAAAACTGTATCTTCGTAAGAAGGTATTCGAATGCCAGGTAAGATCAAAGTTTCTTATATTTTATTTGTAATGTATATTGTTAAAAAGTTTATACGTTATAAAATAAAATTTCCTCTATCATCATTCTGTAAATAAAGATTAGCCGAAAGAGAATTTGATTAGTATTTACGCCAATAGCCGGTGCCTTGTCTCCAAAAATGTAAGTTTTGTAAACATCTTTGGCAGAATTTTTACAAACTAACGATTTTTATGAGAGTCCTAAAGAAAACGTTCCCATGTAAACGTTTCGTGCCCACATAGCACGTACGTGAGATGGGCATACAAAGTATGTGGTTAGTAAGCGTTTTTACTGAACGTTTTATACATCAGGAACATGTGGGTCCCTGAACATCTTTTAGCAACATTTTCTAATCATTCTAGATGTTCTGTGTGTTGGTAAGTTAAGCTCTTAAAATGTAAGTTTAGGCAACGTCTTCGGTAGACGTTTTATAAACCAGTGACTTATGACATTTCACCTTAAAGAAAACGACTTCAATTAAACATTTTGCAGCTGTTCGGATTTACCACAAAGTACGTTTGTATGCATTTCATAAACAAACTTAATCTAAGAGTTTCGATAAACAAGACCTTCCTGCTCTAAATCCATTTTTTCTAAGTAGTAAACAATTTCATTCCAAATTATTATTCTCTCAAAACACTTTATAAAATGTGACGCGAATGCTACTGGTTCATAGTTTTTTCTTTTAACAAAGCTCTGTTTTCCTTTTTGTAAATTGAAGCAATGCTTGTAGGTTTTAAAGCGCGGGTTCAGTGATGCACTGTATATATGTATAATGGCTTCAATGTGCTTTCTTTACATTTCTTTCAGGAACTCTGCATTCCGTCTGTCAGGCCCTTGGGCTAAATTATTTCGCAGTTTAAATAGGGCGTTAATTACGTTTCATTCTGGGAAATCAGTATCGGGGAGCAACATTTCGTTTTAGTCAGTTTTAAGTTTTTTGCCTTTTTGAGAAATATATTTAGATGTTCAACCTTGCATATACGATATACTATATATATAATACAGTATATATATATATATATATATATATATATATATATATATATATATATATATATATATATATAGGTTATGAAACGCCAACCATAACTGACCCTTCCTTAACAGGCCTCGAATGAAAAAACGCACTATTCCATCACGTGTATGAAACCTCATGCGACAATCCAACCTTTTTCTGCGCACGACACAACACCCCTTTACTCACCCAACGGTTTAAGCCTATCTATATAAGGCAGAATACCACACCCAGAGTCAGAAGTTCTTGAAACCAGGAGTTGGTTGCTTCTACTAAGCTTGGCTCACTATTTTTTTCTGCGGAAGGAGGGGCCAAGGCGAACGTCCGCTAAAGCGCCCTCCCTCCTATAGAAGAAGAAGAGAGCTAGAATCAAGGTTCAGGGTTTTGGAGATGCCTGAACACCCTGCGTTTGAAAGATTGGAGGTCATAAACAGGAGGAAAAAGGGATTGAAGAAGATTGTTCCAGAGTCGACCGACTGAGTAGATGAAAGATTGAAAATACTGATTAACTCTTGCGTTAGAGAGTTGGACAAAAAAGAAATGAAAATGTGTCGAATGTCTGGTGCTGCGTGCTCTCCTTAAAGGGGAGGCATGCAGTTAGAGTTCAGAAGAGTAGTGTCTGTTATAATAGTGATAGTAAAGAGAGAGTGAGACAACATTGCGGCGAAGAGAGAGGGATTGAAGACAGTAAGAGGTGGGAAGTTGATGAGACGAAAAGCCTTTGATTCCACCCTGTCAAGGACGACTCTGTAGGTTGAGGCACCCCCCTACATGAGAAGCATACTCCATACAGGGGCGGACAAGACCCGTATAGAGAGAGAGCAACTGAGTGGGGTTGAAGAAGCTGCGGAGGCGGTACAGCACACCTAATCTCTTAGAAGCTGATTTGGAAAAAGAGTATATTTGATCTTTCCACGAAAGATCACGAGAAAAGGAAACACTAAGAATGTTAAGAGAAGAGGAAGGATTGAGTGCGTGTTGTTGAAGGTAAGGGGATAGTCGTGTGGAAGATTGTGACGGGTAGACAGATGGAGGAACTGAGTTTTTGAGGCATTGAAAGCCACAAGGTTTTCTCTGCTCCAGTCAGAGGTAGCAGAAAGATTAAAGGTCAGGTGTCCCAGAGCCGTCCTACGCGAATCATGGAATGACTCCTGTGAGGGACGCTTTGGGGAGCGGGTGGAGAAGTGAAGAGTGGAATAATCGGCATAGGAGTGAATAGGACAGGAAGTGCGAACTAAAAGATCATTAATAAATTAAAAGAGAAGAATGGGTGACAGGACGGAACCCTGAGGAACATCACTATTAATAGCTTTAGGAGAAAAACAGTGGCCATCCTCAATCGCAGCTACTGTATAGATCGGCCGGAAAGGAAATTAGAGAGGAAGGCACAGATAGAACGATAGAAACCGAAGGAGGGTAGTTTGAAAATGAAAGATTAATGCCAGACCCTACCAAAAACTTTTGATGTGTCTAGCGCAATAGCAAAAGTTTCACCGAAATCCCGAAAGGAGGATGATCAAGAGTCAGAGTGATATGCAAGCAGATCGCCAGTAGAGCTTCCTTTTCAGAATG
>JAJOZX010005213.1:152500-207500 GCA_023014485.1 Bathynomus jamesi
GTCATGCATGTATAAGTTGAAGAGTGTTGGTGAGAGAACAGAGCCTTGAGGGACCCCGTTCGGAAAAAGCTTGTTTTTGGATGACTTGCCATTAAATGTGACATGTGAGTATCTTCCTGAGAGATAGTTGCTCAGCCACCTTTTGGTGTTATTGTGCATGTTTGTGTTGAGTATTTTGTTTATGAGAGGGAAGCGTGGGATAGCATCAAATGCTTTACTAATGTCTATTGTTGCTAATAGTGTACGTTGAGCTGGTCTTCTAGAGTTGATGCCATCCATGATGTGCTGCGTGAGGTTAGTGAGTAATGTCGTGGTTGAGTGGTGAGGTCTGAATCCATGTTGAGTAGGCGATAGTGGTATGTGTGGGTTGGTGATTTGTAAGATTAGTCTTTCTGTTACTTTGGAAGGTGTGCATAGTAAAGTAATGGGTCTATAGGAAGCTGGTTCTGTTGGATTTTTGTTTGGTTTGAGTAGTGTAATAATTTTACCTTGTTTCCATATGTCAGGAATAATACAGTGTTGGTATGAATATGTGCTGATATTTGTGAGAGCTAGTATTCCTTGTGGGCCCAAGTGTTTAAGGTGTATGTTAGATATGTTGTCTGGTCCAGTAGCCTTCGAATTTTAATGTTTTTGATGATCTTGGTGGTCTGGTCTGTATTGAAGGGTGTAATGGTCGTGTCGAGTCTGTAGGTTTTCTTGTGTCTGGCTGTTTGTCTGTCTGCGTGTTTCTGGTTGTTGTCTCTGTTTAAGTGACTTATCTTTGCGTAGTGATTAACTAGAATGTTAGCTTGTTGTGTGTATGTTGGGATATTATTTTGGCTGCGACAGATAGCCGCGTGTGAGGTGTGAATGCCGCTGTTAGAGTGGGTAATGCTGTTTATAGTCTTGTATAGCCTGTATGTATCTGTGGAGTGGTTTAGTGTTGTTATGAATTCCCTGAATGTTTCTGTTTGTTTTTCTTTGAGTTTGTTGTTTATTTCTGTGTTGAGCTGTTGTATCTGCTGCTTTATGGCTTCTGTGTGTGGTGTTTGTGTGTTATGTTTGAGGTTGTTACGTTGCCTTATGAGGTGGGCTATTTCTCTAGTGTAATTTGGGTTGTATTTCCTAATGTTGCCCTTGGGTATGTATTTGTTTGCATTATTGATAATCTGATTAAATGTCTTGAGTGTTGTATCGATGTTTATGATGGGTGTGCTGTTTAATGTGGTGAATTGTTCCTCAGTCTGTATTTTGAACTGTTCCCAATCAGCTTTCTTGTAATTTCTGTAAGTGTGCCTAAGGCTGTTGGGGCAGAGTGTAGAATGTGTTGTAATGATGATGGGCAGGTGGTCTGATGACAGTTGTTTTTCTGTTCTCCATTGTGTATGTGTTGCTAGTGAGGGGGAACAGAACGTTATGTCTGGGGAGGAGTTTGAGTATCCTGCTTGATGTGGTATGTGTGTATGTTCTTCTGTATTGTTAAGAATGAAGAGGCTGTTTAGTTGTGTGGCTATGTTGGCGCCTCTGGTGTTGTTTTGGTTGTGCAGGTACCAACTAGTGTCTTTGGCGTTGAAGTCTCCTCCTAAGATGACATTAGTGAGAGAGGCAAGATTGTGTAACTGTGGATTGTAATTGGCTGGCACCTGAGGTGAACTATCTGGTGGGATGTAAATGTTGATTAGTGTGGTGTTGTGTTTTGCGCGTGTTTTAATGTTAACTGCCTGTATTTCTATCGTGTTATCTGCTTGGATTGTGTTTGTAATGTTTTGGGTAGCATCAGTGTAGCTAATGCTTTTACGTATGTAAGTGATGAGTCCACCCCCGTTACCCCCAGTACGATCTTGACGGATCGCCGTGAAGTCAGGGATGGTGGGTGTTTTGTGTGTGCGTTTTAGTTTTGTTTCTTGTATAAGTGCTATGTGAATGTTTTGTTTGTGTACGAATTCCCTAAGCTGCATGATTTTGTTTGTGAGGCCATCTACGTTGTACTGTAATATGTTAATATTATACTTCTGTATGTGTCTCATGGTGCTATTGTGTCTATGTCTTTGTGTATGGTGACATGTGTAAGTTGTAGTGGGGCCTGGATTAGTCTTAATGTCGCCAGAGAGTAAGAGTAGTTCGGGGAGCACGCAATTGTTCCCTGTAATTGAAAAAATAGCACGCTGAGAATAGGTCCGGCCCCGGGAGCCGATCGGCACTCTGACCGTGCCACGCAACAGGCCGTCGACTGCCAGTCTGGCCAACCGTAGACAGCCCGCTGCACGGAGATTTGAGGAAGTTTGGCCACCAGCGCGTTGATGTTTTGGTTTGACGTCGCCTCTTCGCGTTGACGTGTCCTGCGCTGGAGGATGCAGCCACTGTTTAGAAGCTTCCTCGTCAGCTGCTAACACTTTTTTCACGTTGTTCTAGCTACCTGTTCAGACGTTTTTTATAAACAAATCTCAGTTTTCTGCTCAACACGGCTCTTTCTAATTTTAAAATTGATTAGTCAAGGAAGGAAGATGTTGACTTCTATTTTGCAGCAACAGTTGATGATATTTATGTTACTTTACTGATTAATGAAAATGATTAGGCTCTTCAAGTTATAAAAATTCTTTCGTAATAATTGATAAATACGAAACACAAAACGTATATGCAAACAGGATGATGATGCTTAGACTACTCAAGTTGATGAAGTTTTCTCTTTCTCATATATTGTATCGACGTAATACTGTAAATATATTTAAAGTTTCTGCATAAATAACTTGTGTTTCACAGTAAACAAAGACTTCCCTCAATCTTCTATCACATCCAAACAGTCCAAAACGGTGTAATATCTTGTTGTAGTATCTAGTTGCGATTCATTCGCAACTCCCGAAATGAAGGCAATACATTTTCTCTTAAAATTTACTGATATTTCTTCAAATTCAAGATTCCATTGATGACAAGGTTTCCTGGACCAGAAGCACTAAAGCATCCCCAAAGACGTAACTATGTTTAACCGTAGGAATGATGTTTTTTTCCTCCAGTGCAGTATTTAATTTTCGTCAAACATACCGTTGCTCGTTGTACTCGAATAATTCAATTTTGGTTTGTCTGTCCAGAGAAAGTTCTTCCAGAATGTAAATCGATCATTTTGATGATCTTTGGCGTGCTTTAAACGAGCTTCTTTGTGCGCTTTCCATAACAGAAGTTTTTTTCGTGCAACTTTTCCATGCAGACCATTCTTTCTCAATGTACGACGTACAGTAGAGGGATGGACATCGATCTTATTCTTAATGTTTGAGAAATTTCACCTGCAGTCACTCGTGGATTCGCAGCAGCCATTTCTTCATTCCGTCTAGTTGTATGTTCTGAAATCCTGCAAGGTCGTCCTAAACCTTTCCGTTTCTTTATAACTGCAACAACCGTCGTAAATGGAATTCGAAGTTCTTCTATCTTATAACTCTTTCCAGACTCGTGTTCAGCTCTTTACTAAGACGACCCATGAAGATTCACAGAGAAAATTTAGAATTTCCAACAGTCTCTAATCAGAAACAGCCAACTACTGATAATTTTTTTTTAATTCTTGAAGCCTATCGTGGACACACAATGTATTAAATAATTTTGTAAATAAATGTACGAAAACTTTTCCATTTCAGCGTTTTTAATTTTCCTCAAAATTCTTTGATATTTTACATTATATTTGAAGTTAAACTAATATATATATATATATATATACACAGTGTGTATATACGTATAACTTTAAAATATAACGAAACTTTCCATGCCAAATTTGTTACTTGTCAGACTGTTTGTAGCGATGTCATCATCTACTGAGAAAGAGAAAGAGAAGATAGAATGCTAGGTAGACGACACATTTGACCCTCTCTTCTGAAATTTTGAAGACTTTCATCGCACATTCTTCAGTCCCATAAAAACATTGAAAACGAAAAGTTTTCATATTTTATCAAAGTTGGTGAAGTTCACCGTTTTCAATGTTTTCATAGGTTTTTGTCGAGTTTTAGTTCATGTAGTAAGTTTTATTTTGTAGGAACGGTTAAGTTATTGTCAGCTTAATGCAATCCTCTTAAAGCTGCGATATATATATATATATATACTGTAGTGGTGGACCGAATGTCAGTTTTTCAACATCTGCGGATGCGGATGCGGATTTTTAATTTCAATATCCGCGGATGCGAATATTTAATCTATCAATATAATATAGAATTATGAATATATGACCATTTTTCAAATTTCGTGATATTACTATTATGGCAGGCAATGCATAAGAATTAAAATTAATATTAATGTTTTCATTATGATAAAAATAATAACTTTCTCAAGAGTTTCAGCCACAGAAAATTCAATGAAACAAGTTTCATTCAATTTTCTGTGTTACCACGTATTTATATTTTGAGGTTTACATATTTGTTTGTTCATTAATAAATAATTCACTAGGGAACAACATTTTTGTTTCTTGAAAACTATTTAGTGTTTCTTATAGAACGTTTGATGCTGATTCCAAATATGGTTTCAGAAAGTTTCTATCACCCATAGTTTTCGAGAAAATAATATTTCCATTTACTCAGAGTTTTCCCAAAATATTAGTTAAAATTAAGTGTACTAATTTAATTTTACTTTCTTTTTTTACCAGGTTAACTATATTTAATAGTATTTTTTGCATTAAAAAAATATAGCTATTTAAACAAACAGATTTTTAATAAAAAGAAATAAATTTTTTTTCAAGTTTTGCTCAAATTTTAAAATTTTTCATAGTAGAAAAAATTGGTTTTTCATTCCAAAAAGTTTTCCGTGATTTCAATAATTTTCCGCCAGCATGAATCGAAACTGTATTAATCCCAGAGATACATTTTGCTACGTATGTGGAGAACTGACCATAATGGCACAGAGGAAGACAATGACCCCACTCGTGAAGAAGGCTTACGAACTTTATTTTGGATGTAAGGTAGGCGACCAAGACAAATCCTGGGCACCTCATATCTCATGCATTTCCTGTGCCGTCACTCTTAGTGGTTGGATTAAAGGTACCCGCAAATCTATGCCATTTGCCATACCAATGATTTGGAGAGAGCCCAAGGATCACCTAACGGATTGCTATTTTTGTATGACTAACGTTTCAGGATTCTCTGCCAAAAATAAACATAAAATTCAATACCCAAATCTTGCATCTGTAATGAGACCAGTACTACATGACGATGATAACCCAATTCCAACTCCCCCAAAGTCATGGACACTGGATGAAGAGTCTGAAGTTGAACCAATGGAAATTGATGACACTAAAGTTACAGACTTTCAGCAACCTGAATCAAATAAATCACGTATGATAACGCAGGTTATGCTGAATGATCTCGTGAGAGATTTGGACCTTCCGAAAAAGAAAGCGGAATTATTGGGCTCCAGGTTACGTGAATGGAATTTGCTGGCAAAAGATACAAGTATATCCTCGTCAGGTAGTTTATGCTACTGTAATAATGTAAATGGACTGCTGTTAGCTCTCGGTCATGAGCACAAATCTGAAGATTGGCGTTTATTTATTGACTCTTCGAAGCTAAGCCTCAAGGTTGTACTACTTCACAATGGAAATAAATACCCTTCCATTCCTGTAGGGCACGCTGTCCACATGAAGGAATCTTACGAAAATATGAAACTCATCCTTCAGCAGATTAATTATGACCAGTTTCGTTGGTATATATGTGGGGATTTAAAAGTCGTCGCGCTTCTTCTGGGAATGCAGCTCGGTTATACGAAGTTCTGCTGCTTCCTTTGTGAATGGGACAGCAGAGCCAGAGATTCGCATTATTTTGTAAAGGATTGGACACTTCGTCAAAAATGTATCCCAGGACTGAAGAATGTGTCTCATGAACCCTTAGTTGACCCAAGAAAAATATACTTACCGCCACTTCACATCAAACTTGGCATCATGAAAAATTTTGTCAAAGCAATGAACAAGGAAGATGAGGCATTCAAACATTTGAAGAAAAAGTTTTCACGACTTAGCGATGCAAAGATAAAAGAAGGGATCTTTGTTGGTCCCCAAATCAAAGAGCTCATGAAAGATCAAAAGTTTGATGATGCCTTGAGAGGAAAAGAAAAAGTGGCATGGGAGGCCATGAAGAATGTTGTCACAAATTTTCTAGGGAACATCAAAGCCTCTAACTATGAAAAAATAGTGCAGGACATGATTGAAGCATATAGGTTATTGGGATGTAATATGTCACTAAAAATCCATTTCTTGCACTCCCATTTAGATTTCTTCCTGAAAACCTCGGCGACGTAAGCGATGAGCATGGAGAAAGGTTCACCAAGATATAGCTACTATGGAGAAACGCTACCAAGGGTGGTGGGATCCGGCAATGTTAGCTGATTACTGCTGGACATTGATGCGAGAAGCTCCTAATGAAAACTACAAGAGAAATCAGTGACAAAGAAGTTTTAAGAAGAATATTTTAAATGCCAATCTGCCACTAATATAATTTTTATGAAGTATTTTTACTAACTTCTATACACTTTTTGAATAAATATTAAAATACAAATTTATTTCTCAGTAACCTTGGGTGATAGAGAAATTCTACGGCTATATTCGGAATCAGCGGAAAAAATCCTATAAGACCGACCTATTCACGTCCAAGAAACAAAAAAAAAGTTAAAATTTGTTCCCCAGTGATAATTAATACTTTACATGAAATGTGCATGACTGGGCCTTATAAGCTACTTTATAAGCTAATTTAATTGTAAATTTCATAATTTATTAGAGATAATATCCGCATAACATCCGCAGTCAGAAGTGCGGGTGCGGATGTTAAAAATGATGCGGATATCCGGTCCACCACTAAATTACTATATATTCACTGAAGAGTAAATTTTTCTTGGTTTAGACATGCTATAATCCAAATATACTGTTTACAGTCTGCAAAATTAAATTTCATGTGACAAAAATTGCTAACATAAGTGGGATTTGATATCACTGGGGAACACAACCTTGGTGACTTAGATATTAGACCTGTTTCTGGGTATATTGAGGTCGCTGATTCTAAAAATGACATTAGTTTTTCTACATCAGCTCTGCTTATCAAGATATGATATATATCTATATATATTTCTATATAATGTATATAATATTATATAATTGCTGACTGGCAATCACTGTTGTTGTCAATTGAATACAAAAGTATGATGAATGTCAGCAAAAATAGTGTATTAACATCAAACAAGCATAAGGTACGAAAAATATTTCTTAAATTCAAACAAGCTTGAGACACGAACGGCAAAAAAGTTCTTTCATCGAGACATCTCACATAAACCGCGTTTCTGAGATTTCTTGCGATGAAATGTGCCAGGACATTCGCGTTAGATGCTCCAGCAGTAATCTGCCATCATGTGAGTATCCATCGTCCGCGGTACCGTTCTTCCATGGTCCTAGTTCTTGGTGAAATCGTTCACCCTGTTCCTCGCTTAGATCACCGAGGTTATCTGGGAAACGATCCAAATGACTGTGGAGGTAATGCAGTTTGATGCTCATTTTACAGCCAAGTTATAAAAGGAAGAGAGCATATTCTCCACTAGTTCACCGTAGTTATCGGCCTTATAGTTCCCAAGGAAATTCTTGACAACCATACTAAACGATGACCACGCACGTGCCTCAATGTTGTCCATTGAATCTTGGAAACGCGGGTCTTTCATGAGTTCCCGGATTTGCGGTCCATCGAAAATACCTGCCTTCAGCTTTTCCATGCTCAGCGCAGGAAATTTTCTACATATGTAGCCAAAACACGTCCCATCTCTGTTCAAAGCCTTTATAAATTGTTTCATCAAACCTAGTTTGATGTGCAGTGGTGGCAATATGATCCTTTCTCTGTCAACCAAAGCTTCTTTGATGATTTTTTTTTCTCCAACCACCATGTTTTCTCTCAGAGGCCACTGTCTTCTCACCCAGTGTTCATCTTTAGCTCTACTGTCCCAGAGACATATAAAGCACGGGTACTTGGTGTACCCACTCTGCTGGCCCAGGAGAAAATTCACCATCTTCAGATCCACACAGATCACCCATTGGTGGTCTCGGTATGATATCTTTTCTAGGACTAGGGCAACTGTCCCGTGCTCTTCTCTCATACCGACTGAGTGACCAATTGGGATTGATCTGTATCTGTTGCCGTTGTGTAGAAGAACACATTTTAGGCTCCGTTTTGAGCTATCTATGAATAACCGCCATTCACTTGGTGTGTATTCCGATATGCCCATTTTCATCAGCAATCCGCGCACATTGTTGCAGAAAACTAAATCGTTCTCTTTTGAGAAGAAGGGCAGTAAATCCTTTTCTCTGTCGCGATATAACGTGATTTTGGTTCCCGGCAGCAGTAAATTTTTTTCTCCCAGCCTGGAAGCTAACAATTCAGGCGATTTCTTCAAAAGACTTAAGTCCCTTATGAGGTCGTTTAATTCGTGTTGACTAAAACCTTCTGCAACTGATGACGGTCCTTCGAAATCACTGTCATTTTGCCCACATATGCTTTCTTTTTCAGTAGCAGATTCATCATCATCTTGAGGGAGCTCTGGAAGATGGCTGAATGATGGGACAGGTATCTCATCTGAATGTGAAACAGGCCGTCTAGCTGAGTCTATGTCAGGATACGTCCATTTACTCCGGTTACATCCACTGATGCCCTTTATATTCACCAAACAAAAGTAACAGTCATCACTGTGGTTTCTCTGTTCTCTCCATACCATTGGTATACCAAATTTCAGGCACCTCCTCTTTCCGTTGGTCCATTGCCGCAGATGCTCCGTACACGTTTTACACACAACATGAGGAGCCCATGGCTTATCTTGGTCCCCTAGTTGTACTTTGAAATAGGCAAAATAAGCTTTTTTCACAAAATCAGTAATAGTTTTTCTCTGTTCAATGAACGTGTACTCTCCGCAGATAAAACAAAACACATCTGGATGATTTAAACACTTTCTTCATGATGAAGCCATGTCAACACCTGTAACAGGAAAGAATTCACGTTAGTACATGTACAATACACATGCAAAACAGCAACATCAGCAAAATCATAGCTACAATTTAATTATACAGATGCATTTAGATTTACGAGCAACTCATAATACCGTTCCAGAAGGGTAATAAAATAGGTAATGACGTATGCAATATCTCAAAAACTAGAGCTGCTAGAACAAAATGGATGATATTTTCTGAATCAGTGGCATAAAAATATCCAGAATAAGGTCTAAAATCTCAGGCACCAAGAAATATTTTGTTTTTTGTTCCCCAGTGTTATTTTCCTGATAAATGGGTCATATTGTTTGTTCACCATTTCATCTTTTAGCAAGGATGTATGTTCTTGTTAAAATACTAAAATTAATATACAGTACGGTGTGTATACACACACACTCGTATATATATATATATATATATATATATATATATATATATATATATAATAAGAATTATTTTGTCGTTTGGAGAAACTCTGAACCAATTTAATTATTTTGGTTAACTACTTCATATATTATATATATATATATATATATATATATATTATATATAAAATTATTTTGTCGTTTGGAGAAACTCTGAACCAATTTAATTATTTTGGTTAAATACTTCGTATATTTATGTCTATATATATATATATATATATATATATATATATATATATATATATATATATATATAGTTTTCGTCAATAAACTTGTTTTAACAGTTTACTCTTTTATTTCCTTTTCCTAATTTAGATTTACCTGTACATTACGCCACTGAGTAATATAATTACTTTAAATCGAAAGTTTATTAGCCAATAAACAGGTACTTATTTAAAAGATTTCTTAAATAGAACGTTTATTATGGGAGGAATAAAGTAGAAACTGTAATTTATTCAACAGATAAAATGCATCAACTCTTAGTAACCGTTTCGGCCGGTGTGTATCGTTGGTTATTTAATTCTTTTGGGTGATCTCAACTCGAGGGTTTAAAAAGGTGTGAGCAATTATTCATTGAAACATACAGCTATATCTATCTATCTATCTAGCCATCTATCTAGCTATATATATATTGTGTACACAAAGTCCTTTCCCGATTATAAACTTTAATTACATGAAATCCAAAGAAGAAAGAGTAATGCTTTGTTTTGCGTGTTGTTGCATAACACACCAAGTTTATTG
This sequence comes from Bathynomus jamesi, assembly GCA_023014485.1. Lineage (NCBI taxonomy): Eukaryota > Metazoa > Arthropoda > Malacostraca > Isopoda > Cirolanidae > Bathynomus > Bathynomus jamesi. Next base: position 162,626 of record JAJOZX010005213.1, read on the forward strand.
TTTCTTATTAAATCTGAACATGTGCGCTGTTAGTTACACGTAGCACATCCAAGCGAAATTCAAGTTCACGCCATACGTTCGCTAGCATATCTCTCGTGACACTGTTGATGGCATCGTAAACCTTTGCACAAATAATGTCAATAACAGGATCATGGTACACATAATCCTTTACATATCCCCACAGGAAGAAGTCCAGGCGTGTGATATCGGGAGATCGTGAGGCCATGGCACCGGCCCGTCGTGCCCAATCCATCTTCCGGGAAAAGTAGTGTTCAAGAACCCACGCACTAACAAATCCCAGTGTGGAGGCTGTAAAATGATGGATGGTTAAAGGTCTTCCAACTGTGGGGGGGGGGCGTGCTACAAAGAACTCGAGCATCTCCAGGTACACTTTTGCCGTAACGTTCTTATCAGCAAAGAAGAATGGGCCTATCATCCTATGATGCATTAATCCACACTAAACAATGACATGAAAAACAACTTGATGCGTTTTGCAACAATGTGCAAAACAAAGCATTACTCTCTTCTTTGGATTTCATGTAATTAAAGTTTATAATTGGGAAATGACTTTGTGTACACCCGCACCATGCTAATCACCCATTTCTGAGCAAAGGAAACTATAAAAGTTGACTATATCCTACGGCTACCTAAAATAACAAATTAAAGTAAACAAATCTAAAGTAAATACATTTTTTTTTATGAGAATATTACCTAAATTCCCGTTCAAGCTTATAGTAAACAGGTTAGGCATGCACCTGGTTTCTTTGAAAAAGACTAGTGTACCTGGGGAAATTCAGGTCTGCGATTTTACGATTTTTCAGGGAAAATTCTCTTCATTTCCTTATTTGTAAGATTAGCATTCCTCATAATTGAAATTCACTTTATTCAACACAGTTAATTAGATAGAGCCTATCCACCAGGAAGAAAGTTCAAGAAAGGTTTTAAGCAAGGATGGACGCAGAAAATTTTTAAAGTTAGTTCCATCAAGTCTAAAGGAGGGGTGGTCATCAGAGAAACTTGGTTCAAAAGGTTAAAGTGGAACAACTTTGTAGAATAGTACCCCAAAAAAACACTTTAGTCAAGGTACTAGAATAACTTGGCCTTATGGTGATAAACAATGGATTCTTAGATATTTTTACTATTAAAATACTTTCATGAATGAAAGGTACCGTGTGACCACAAAAATTGTCCGTGTTTTTAATCGCTTATTACTCAGTCATTATTGCAGCTTCACAAGTGAAATAAAAAGCATTCGAAAGAGAACATTTTAAAGTTTTAATTTATTCTACATGTGTTCAAAGTGACGTCTCTGGACATTCTTACATTTCACACAACGGGAAAGGAAGTTATTTATTACATTTTCCAAAACGCTGCATTCAATGGACTGTACACTCTCTACCACCGCTTGCTTTAATTCTTCGATAGAGGATGGCTCTTGCCAAAATCTCCCGATCTATCACCTTTGGACTTTTTTCTCTGGGGATTTGTCAAGGACAAAGTATTCAGGCAAGAGCCATCCTCTATCGAAGAATTAAAGCAAGCGGTGGTAGAGAGTGTACAGTCCATTGAATGCAGCGTTTTGGAAAATGTAATAAATAACTTCCTTTCCGGTTGTGTGAAATGTAAGAATGTCCAGGGACGTCACTTTGAACACATGTAGAATAAATTAAAACTTTAAAATGTTCTCTTTCGAATGCTTTTTATTTCACTTGTGAAGCTGCAATAATGACTGAGTAATAAGCGATTAAAAACACGGACAATTTTTGTGGTCACGTGGTAGTATTTCGTAAGATGTAAAGACTTGAATAGTTAATTATATAGGTCTTAAATGTTGTAAGTTGGACTAGTTATAGCCTAGTGATCATTGCTTGAAATGAAATTTTGTTTAACTTTTTATTACAATATTTATTACAATATAGGCTCTTATAGATTAATCTCAATAGGGCAGGATGGCTTCACACTGTTCATAAAAATGTAATGAGTTCTGGCTCTTGAGCTTTTGATATATAGAGAGGCAAATCTCACAGTTCTACTTGCAATAACGCTTCCAGAACTATGAACATTGAAAAACTGAGTAACATTAAACTTGGCTCAGAAACCTTTGAGCCAATCACCAACAAATACGTTACAATGATTATACATGTCTGTACAGACTCCTTTGTTCTTAATTTGTAGAATTCTATATTATCTGTATTCTGCTCTTTAAATCAATAATAGGCACTTTCATAACTTGATTCCAGGAAAATATCATAACTTTGAGAATAATTAGATCTTTCTTACATCTTATTATATCACAGTTGTAAATTTATAACAAAGTGATTAGTGTGCCTCATATGAAATAAATAAACTGAAAAGCAATTTCCCTTACCCTCAAATACATCTCACATGGTAACTATTTGCACACGTGTATTTCTGTGTGTGTGTGTGGGGGGGGGGGGTTATACAGGGTGTTTCAGGAGGAAAGGTCAATACTTCGGGAGGTGATAGTATCGGTCATTGTAAGAAAAAAAGTTCATATGAACATGTGTCTAATTCTGAATGGTTACGGAGATAGAGCTGTTTGAATCTGATGCACGCGCGGCTCTTCCTCCCTCTTCCCTCCCTTATAACCTTGAACCATGTAAGCTGTAATGTAAGCATGTAACATAAGCCAATCGACATCTGACTGTTGTGAGTGACATTGTTTTGTGTTTGAAGCAGTGTTAAGAATGCCACACCTTCACACATGCCGAATATGCAGATATGGTGTATGTCTACGGTTTTTGCGATGGAAGTGCAACAGCTGCTGTTGCAGAATACCGTCCGTCGACGGTTTCCGACCCACAGAATTCCGGATCGAAGAGTGTTTACCAGGGTTTTCAACACATTGCGTGAGATTGGTATACTTCCCAGCGCTCATGTTTCATCTGAACGTGAAGGTCAACAAGATGTGGATGAAGGGGAAAAAATAAAATTCTTCAGTTGGTAGAGTGTAGTCCTACTACTAGCTCACGAAGAATTTCTACACGTCTCGGTGTACCACACACAAGAGTATGGCGAACATTACGTGAGGAAGGCTTGCATCCATATCATGTACAGCGTGTACAACACCTTCAACCAGGAGACGCTGCCATGCGACTGGAATTTTGTCATTGTGAGACTGTTCACCGATGAAGCTACTTTCACCCGTGACGGTATCAACAACACTCGTAACTCTCATCGGTGGTCAGACGAAATCCAAATGCCACTGTGGAAACAAATTTTCAACATCGCTTCTCTACCAGTTGTGTGTGCGGTATCATCGATGATCAGCTGATTGGCCCTGTTACTTTAGAGAATCGTCTTACAGGACAAAGTTACCTAGAATTTCTGCAAAATGAATTGCCAGGACTATAGGAGGATGTTCCTTTGGCTACACGCGCTGGTATGTACTTTCAGCATGACCGAGCTCCTCCACATTCTACCCGTCTGTCTGTGATGCAATACCTAAATCAAACTTTCCGTGGTCGATGGATCGGCCGCGGTGGTCCCATTCAATGGCCACCAAGTCTCCAGACCTCTCTCCGTTAGATTATTGTTTGTGGGGGTGGATGAAAAGTCAAGTTTACAAAAGAAAGGTGGATACACGAGACGAATTGCTCGCGCGCATTTTGGATGCTGCTGCTGCCCGCATAAAGGAACGTCAAGATCAACTCAGACGAACAACACGCGATCTTCGCACAGGAGTTGCAAAGTGCATTGAGGTTGACGGTGGGATTTTCGAAAACGTATTGTAAACTGTAACAAATTTGTCATTTCTGTATCTGATACCATTCAAAATGCCAATGTTTAAACATTAAATGTTAAAAACAGTAATTGGTTTCTCTTTCTTGATTACCATTAACAATGCTTTTGTATTTGTAGATTCAAACAGCTCTATCTCCGTAACCATTTAGAATTAGACACATGTTCATATGAACTTTTTTCCTCACAATGACGGATGATACTATCACCTCCCGAAGTATTGACCTTTCCTCCTGAAACACCCTGTATACTTGCATCTGAGCAAGCCTGATGTTTGCACAGGTGTCAAAAAAGAGATAAGAGGGGAGGGCATTCAGGGGGTATTTGTATGACTTGTCATAAGTCATCATACATGTGGGTTAGGTTAGTTTACTCTTGGGATAGCGTGAGTTAGGCTCCGTCCACAATTATGTCAGCTGATTGGAGAAGGTAGTCTCTCAGTCTCGTTCAAACGGAATCGCCTTTGTTTGTTCATTATTGGTTTGTTTGTTTGCGCAGGTAGGGAAACCAAGCATTCTATTTACTAGTATTAGGTTACTGTAAGATGGGGTAACTGGGCACCTGCACGGGTAACTGGGCCTCCTACTAAGTTTAAGATAAGTTTCGTTTTATTTTTTCCATACATTTTACATACCTATACATAGGTAGATACCTACAATTTATGGAAAACATTCATACTGTTATATAACGAAATTTACCTTAAACTTAGTAGGGCCCAGTTACCCCTGCAGGTGCCCAGTTACCCCATCTTACGGTACTCTGTATTAATTTTTTTAATATATTTTCCACTTTTCCGTTTTTGTACTATTTTTACCCTTCTTACCCTCTTTTGTGAATTTTTAACCTTTTTCCCCTTGTGACGGTAAGTTACACTCTTCCACTGACTCTATGTATATATGAATGTGTCAATGTGCCGCCGGTGGTCCCTACACCTTATATCTTTTGATAAATTATACCTTTATAGTAGGGTAGTAGCTAAAGTTCATATTAATGGTGGCCACTGAAGTTCATAGTATGACGTCACACAATTTTAATTTTTTTCTTATCTTTCTTCTTACCCAATATTCCACTCCACCATCCCTATTTACCCTCATCCTTCAACCTTTTGCCATTCCCCGTATCTTTTCGAAACCTATGCAAATAAACGGTGGCCGCTAAAATTTACAGCAAGACCCATAAGCACGCACACACACACACACACACACACACATACACACACACACACACATACACACACATATATATATATATATATATATATATATATATATATATATATATAACGGGTGTGCCATAAAAAAGGGTACATTTTAAAAAGGCTCTAAAATCAACATTTGTCATCTAATTTTAATAAAACTTCTACACAATAAAACATACTGTATGTATTTATCTATATGCAAACAAGTTTTCAGACTAAAATATAAAATAATTCAAATTTTATCAACATTTAACGAAAGAGTATAATTTTTCTACTAAACATGCAAAAATTATTAAACCTTTTTAATATTTTTTTTTATAAAAATAATTTTTAACAAAATTTACCTGGAATTATTAAAAAAATTGTTCGAAATGCTTTCCCTCCATTTCAATAACTTTTTTTATTCTTGGCGGGAATATGGGAGAACTTAGCAGAGCGAGTCTACAGGACTAGGATAAAAGATGTCGCTCATTTACTCGAGATCATCATTCAAAAATGGGAAGAGCTTCCACAGAAACAAGTAAATCGAGCCATAGATGAATTTCGGCCAAGAATAAAAAAATTATTGAAATGGAAGGAAAGCATTTCCAACAATTTTTTAATAATTTCAGGTAAATTTTATGTTAAAAATTATTTTATAAAAAATATTAAAAAGGTTTAATCATTTTTGCATGTTAAGTAGAAAAATCATACTCTTTCGTTAAATGTTGATAGAATTTGAATTATTTGATATTTTAATCTGAAAACTTGTTTGCATATAGAAAAATACATATGTCTTATTGTGTAGAAGTTTTATTAAAATTAAATGACAAATGTTGATTTTATAGCCTTTTTAAAATGTACCCCTTTTTTTATGGCACACCCGTTATATATATATATATATATATATATTATATATATATATATATATATATATATTATATATATATATATTATATATATTATATTATACATATATATATATATATATATATATATATATATATATATATATATATATATTATATATATATATATACTGTCTATAATAATAATTATATTTATTGTATTTATTTTATATTTTCTTTAATTTTAATTTTTATTTTTAATTTTATTTTTCCTTATGATCATGCTCCTTATCTTGTACTACTCCCTCTTATCAAACTCATTGTTTACACAGCTGTGCTTAAAATTTTGCTCTCTTTCTCCTTTTCCTCTCTTTTACCCTTTCCCCCTTTCCGCCCTCTATTTCCTTTCACTCCTTTTCCATTTCCCCTTGTTTCCACTCCCTCCCTACACCCTCTTGGCACTGGCACCCCCAACCCCTCGGCATATTTGCACGAATGCTATTCCCCTTCCCACCGCAGCTGGGACATTCCAGTGTCTTTCTACTTCATTTCTAAAGTTTGGGACACATCTCTTGAGTATTTGTTATAGGTATATTATTGTTTATCGCTCACGTCTTCTTTCCAGGAGGTAGAGTTTCAGGGTTTGTTGTCATGACCAGTAGTCTTCTTATTTCGTTTCTTCTATCTTATAGTAGACGTAAAAGTCCTTTGTATGACTTCTATGTTTCCAATGTCTCGACTTTTTTTATGAGATTGTGACTACTGAGCAATACTTATATGTACAGTATATATAAAATTATTACCATACGTAAGGACAAGGAAACCATGATTTGCATAAACTCTCTATTAACAATCATAACAGACAAATCAGATGCAAATATTATCGTAATGCAAAATGTGCGAAAGAATGTAAAAAAATGAGTTCTCTTTCATCTCAGTTGCTGTCACAGGCAGCAAATTAATATAATTTAACGAAAGCTAACCTAACGTTACATAATATAACCGAGCTTAGCCTAATTTAACCTATGCAACCCTAACGTAATCTAACTTAATCTGAGTCACAATAATTTGTCGATTAAATGTCACGTCGAAAGAATGACGACATAGCTTGGTCGTCACTTGGCAGAATGGATAACGTAACAGCTTGCTGAAATGGTATTTTCACAGAAGAAGGTTCGAATCTCAGGTAAGACCGAAATTTGTTACCTTTAATTTATTCTCAGTTAACGTATAATAATTTAACTGCATGTAATAACACTGTAAATAAAGAGTAACTGAGAGGAAATTTAACTGGCATTTCCTCCAATATTTTGACTTTTCATCAGGTGATTAGTTTTAAAGCTGAAAACATTAAATAAATATTTATTTTAGCTGTAATAGTTTTTAATTTTAGTGACTGGAATATTATAGGATTTCTTTATTCATTTTGTTGAAAACAACATTGCTTGTATATTGATGAAAATGTATTACCAACTCGCTTCAATTTTTAATTTTGTTTTTATTTTTATTATGTTGGTGTAGAACTTCATATATTTCATAGTAATACTCAGTGATGATAGATACAAAAAAAACATGTTAACCGTTCCAAAGTATTGATAGAAAAACTAAAGGTAAAAAGATTCATATATTACAAATTTAAAATGGTTACATAACACACCTAAAAGCTAATTTCAACTAGTTTTCGGTGACAATATTGTTCAAAGGGCTTTCTTTCTTTGTTAGTTTTTACAAAGCTTATAATCGCCTGAATATCTTCACAAACTTCATCGAAGCAATTTCAATTGATTTACTTGACCGCATTTCATTCGAAAGGTTTTTGTTATCGATACAAACAAAAATGTTTACATATATTATGCAATGAGGATTAAAATTAGAAAATAACAAGAGGTAGATCGCTATCGCTCGCGACCGTTGTACAACTTGGCCCTCCGGGCGGGTAGGACCGTGACATATACTGCTATATACGCCATTACCCCCACCCCTCTCCCCCATTACCCCCTCCCCCATTACCCCCACCCCTCTCCCCCATTACCCCCTCCCCCATTACCCCCAACCCCACTCCTCCAATTACCTCACCCTCTCCCCCACACACAAGAGTAAAAAACGCCATTATCCCCATTACCCCCCACTCCCCCAATTACCCCACCCCCTCCCCCACTACACCCGGGCGGGTAGCACTGTGACATATACTGCTGTAATTGTGACCTAGGACCAGGAAACTTCACAGAGCACATCAGAAGCTCATGGCTATCAGTTGGTGGTGGTTGCAGAATTTTCCGATGTGCCGTTTAGGCTGTGCACGGTTCCGAAGAAAGCGGACACACAGACACATTTGAGCTCAATAGTATATAAGATTCAACCTTAATGAAAATCTACCGAGTTTCAGTTAATAAGAACAGTATATTTTCCCGAAAATATCTCACATGACATTAAAATCACACTAACTTTTGGGAACAACATTTTCTCTCTTCAGTAGCTGAGATTAAATAATTTAATGCTTTCTTATGCGCCGTTTCACTGCAAATAAAGAATGACACGCAATGAATCTTACTTCCGTATCATGAAATTTGATTAATATTGTAAAGAACTGCAGAGAAATTGGAGTTTGTAGAAAACTATTTTCTAAATGGTGTTGGTGCAAATTTAATAAATCTGTAAATAAATTCTGTCTCTTCAGTGAAAGTTGAAATCTTCTTTTCCTTCGTCGGCGTTTAGTTATCATCGGCAAAAAAAAGCGTAAAAGTCTACAGCAAATGTTCAATGTGAAGTAAAATACTGGTGAAATTAAAGTTTTTAGAAACAACGTTATCATTATTATTATTATTATTATTATTATTATTAGTAGTAGTAGTAGTAGTAGTAGTATTGAGTATACAGTAAAAGTAGTTTGTATATTTTCCTTATTCTTCCATTTAGATTTGTGAGTAAAGTTTATTATGTTGGAAATGAAACTTAATTTGGTACCAAAATGTAAAGAATTACAAATGAAATTAATGTTAAAGTTGATTTTTCAGCTCCAGAGTGCAGATAAAACAAAAGTAATGTACACCTTTTCCTATCTACTTCAGTGTCTTGCTTTATTACAAATATAATAGAAGGGTAATATAATTATTAGCACGTCAAATGTTTTCTCAAATTCAACAATAAACAAAATAGTTCATAAAAAAAGAACATAAAAATTTCGAAATACTGTACGTACTCGCCTTTAACTTCTAACATTACGTTCTAAATGTGGAAACTGAATAATACATTGGAAAAATTACTCCACATAAACATATATACATATTTTTAATTTTCGTTCTTACAATTCTGAAGCAATGTGCAAGAAAAAGTTTGATCTTCCAGCTCGAGTTTTAAGCCTCATAAACATGGAATTTAGAAGGAAATTCCTGAAATATTAAATAACGACAAAAACAAAATGTCTTGTCTGATGAAAATTTTTTTTTTTCACTATTACAGTGTTGTTAATGTCTGTATAGCTTAGTGAGTAACACCGTTTCCCTATAAGTGACAGTGAGGTCGGGGGCCCGATTCCTTATGATGTTGGTTAATTAATAATAATCCAGTAATTAGTGCAATGAGGCACATTCGTCAGGCCTATGTACCACTTTCTGACCCACCTAACTGATTAATATTATTATTATTATTATTATTATTATTATTATTATTGAAGTGCTACTTTTCTCATGCATATTTTTTCCCCTCTTTTGCCCTCTCCCTCTGACAAACACGGGCGAAAGCCATTATTACAAGGTAATAATTTGTGAAGTATATTGTAAAGTAAAACTCGTGTAACAGGTTTAGAATGGAGTAAAACTTCATAAGTTTTCAGGATAAAATGGAAAAAGATTCTTCTTTGGCAAAGAATAACAAACTTATTTTGTTTCATCTCCTCCGGCGTACAGTATCTCCTTTAGTTAACCTCAGCGAAAAAGGAGTTTGTATTTTCCATATTTGACAGATAGATCAACATCATCTTATTTTTATGTTATTTATACCTTTTGGCTAAGTAATATGAACGACATCTTAGAGAGAGAGAGGGAGAGAGAGAGAGAGAGAGAGAGAGAGAGAGAGAGAGAGAGAGAGTTACAATGAGTTACAAGGGGAGAGAGAGAATTACAAGGAGTTACAAGGAGAGAGAAGAGAAGAGAGAAGAGAGAGAGAGAGAGAGAGAGAGAGAGAGAGAGAGTCTTTATTCCATTTTGACTGTGATACTCTACTGATTTGCAAAGGTATCCGATTCCATTCCAATCTTTCATGTTTGTGATGCGGACGCGAAATGTCCACAAATGGATTCAAAATGATTTTCGCTTTTATTCGAGAATCGTATATTTCAAATTTATTAAAATGGCAAAATGTCTTCAGCAAGAAAGGAATTTAATAACTTAAATCGCTTTTGTTTTACAATTTGCAGATAATGGCTGTATTTTTCAAGCTTTTTCAATATAGTTTCAAACCATTTTTCGTTAAATTTAATAATACCATTTCCAGAACATTTATTTCTTTGCCATATGATTCAGTATAAGACGAAACGGTTACGATAATCGTCGTTCTCGTCGCATAATCGTTGCATATATTACTTTTACGAGTGTTTTTTTAAGTCGCTTTCATCGTCCGAGATTCGCAGAAACAAACAAACAAAAAACATTTGGATGGAGTTTAATGGATCTTCCGAGGGAGAAACTGCAACACATATTGAGTACGATGAAATTTATCTGTTATAAATAACACTGAAGAAAAGTGAATAACTCTTAAACTATTACTATTACACATAGTTTCTAAGGAACAATAATGAATTCTAGCAAATAATAAGTACTAACTTTTAAACCAGCGTTTTTTGAACTTCTTCACAACGGGTTTCAAATGTGAAATGAAACTTCAAATTAGGTCCAACTGTGTTGGGAGGCAATTTCTTTGAGTGGATGTAGACCGCTTCTACATGTGTTCCACGAGAGTAAAACTTAATTTGTAACTCCGGTTTAATGATTACTCATTACATTACTGTTCTTTCTGTCTAAAATTAAACGCAAGAGGAAAATAGCAATGAAGCAAGAAAACATTAAAAGTAACAATAAAATTTTATTTTGTACACGTAAAGTTTTATTTGAACTCACGAATGCTGACAATTAAAATAAACTCTTGAACGCTTGTCTTAAAACAATAATTAATGAGCTATTAATTAAAAACTGCAATTATAATTATGTTAATTGGATGGGGGGTATTTTTATGAATTTAATTTTGGGGGGGGGGGGGGAAGAATTTTAAAGCAGTTGAAACGAGAAAAGAATTGGAAAAAACTTGCAGATTAATTAAATCTAAAATCCTTTTATGAAGAAAACTTTTTATTCCAAAAACTGATGAATATCAAAACCCAATTTCCGAGAGAAAAAACTGAGTAATGCCTAAAGTAGGGAACGTTTACGAGTGTTTGAAACCTAATTGTCACAATAGGAAATAAATAGAAATGGATTCTGAATTTTTGTACGATTATGTGACGAGAATTAAAGAGAAACATTTTTAAAAGCTAAAGTTTCGAGAGATAATGCTTACAACGTTTTGGAATATCACCAGGGACTTTCTAAATTCTAAACACACCCATGATGGGTCGTGGTTCGGATTCCACGTTATGTGTGGGTTTAAGCTGTAGGCTGTTAAGCTTGACCTTCGTCAGAATGAAAATTCGAGTGGAAGCAAAAACTAAGGTTACTAATATATATATATATATATATATATATATATATATTATATATATATATATATATATATATATATATAATATATATATAATATATATATATATATATATATACACAGGGTGTATGATAAGTAACTCCCTATTTAAAAGTTTTATAACTTCCTTATTTCTTATTCAATTTTAATGAAACGAACTGTAAATTATTCAGTATTTAGTGAGGTTTTCTGTATGACGAATTATTGAGTTTTTCTGCATGACAAATTTCCAGGATGATGATTGAAGATGTGGTGTGCATGAATGGCCTGCTCGCAGCTCAGCCCTAACACCTTGTGACTTCTTCTGTGGGGTTGGACTAAGGAAGAAATTTATCACTACAAACCTAAAGATCTTGATGAACTGGGGGGAAAGAATTAACCATGTCCTCAACAATGTTCCTGAATGCATGTTACGAGCAGCAGTTGACAACATACCTGTTCATCTATGGAAAGTTGTGACGATGCAGGAGTATATGTGGAAGTGTAAAGTGCATGGGAATGTTTTGTGAATGAAACCTCAATAAATAGCTACTAAATAATTTAGTTTGTTTCATTAAAATTGAGTAAGAACAATGCAGTTATAAAATTTTAAAATAGGGAGTTACTTTTCATACACCTTGTGTATATATATACACACACTGTATATAACGTTGGTTTTGCTTCCGCCCGAATTATTCAGTATGACGAAGGTTGTCACTCCACCTTAGACGTACAATTTAACGTGGAATTCGAACGACGCCCCACCAGCAGCCCAGTGTCTTAACCACTAGGCTACCAGGGTACCCCTTTATCTACCAACCAATTTTTTTATTATATGAAGGGACGAAGAGCTGGGTTTTGCTGCGCGCCGCCTGCCGTCACTGTGCCTTGATCCAGGAGTCGATGGATTCGTAGTCAACAACGCTAATCACTACACCACCAAAGCGCATATACAGGGCGTCCCAAAAAATGTATACACACTTAACAGCTGATAGCTCAATTGATGTTTCTTTCTTTCCAAGTTAAACCCATTAGAATTAATAATGGCAGTCAGACTAAGCTTTGAACAAAGAAATTCATTCTAAAATGCTACTGGAAGTGTGAAAACGCAGTTGAAGTGCAAAGACAGTTTAGGAGGGAGTTTCAAACAGATCCACCAACGCGACTTACCATCACTCGAATTAGAGATAAGTTTGAAGCCGATGGAACTGTTCAGAATGTCCACAAGAAGCGTTCCGGAAGACCACGGACATCGATAAGCCCCACAAAGCAAGAAAGAGTACTGGAAACGTATCACCAAAGTCCAAGAAAATCTGTGCGGCATGCGAGTCGTGAGGTAGGAATTTCAGAATCGTCTGTCCAACCGCATTTTGAAGCGCTATCAATGGAAAAGTTACATTCCAAGATTAGTCCATGCTATTAATGAAGATGATCCGGACCGAAGAGTGGAGTATTGCGAGTGGTACTTGGCACGATGTGGATTGGACGAAGGGGTTTCGTAGAATACCCTCCGCGTTCACCAGACCTCACACCACTAGACTTTTTTATGGGGATACTTAAAAGACAAAGTCTACGCTATAAACCTGCAACAGTCGCTGAATTGAGAGCAGCCATTGAACGAGAATGCACACAAATACCAAACGAAATGTTTCGTGATGTTTTGCGATTCCATTGCTTCGGTTATCAGCAGTGCCTGGACCAGAACGGACGTCAGTTTGAAAACAGGCGTTGACAAAACATTAAATAATGTCTGTAGATTCTATACATTTTGAAAATGAAATGTATTTTAATAAACACTGCCTTTATAAGTATTAAAGTGTGTATACATTTTTTTGGGACGCCCTGTATATATGGAGAGAGAGAGAGAGAGAGAGACAGAAGAGAGAGAGAGAGAGAGAGAGAGAGTATATCTACACAAAACTCTGGCATTGTACCTTAAAAATGTTGCATGACCCAATGAATAACGTGGCGGCTCCCATATTCGAATCTTCACTTCCAGCGGTTTGAATCCGACCGAAGGAAGATGAATTTATTTTTAATGTAGTTAATTTTAAAACTTATATTGCTGTTGGTATGTTATCTAGATAAATATATAAAACTTAACTGCATGTAATTACACTTGGTTAATGAATAAACTGAATGGCGCCATCAATTCAAGAAATTTTTCATCAAGGAATAAATAAGTTCGATGAAAATTATTAAACCTCGAAGTTTTATGAAAATATTGTCATCAACTGAAGACACATGCTCGATGAAAATATTTTCAACAGCTTGATGAAAATTCCAGTCTTACTACAAATTTGAAGAGTATAACCACACTTAAAATTAAATTTTAAAAAAACCTTTGAAAATTAAGATAAAAAGAGAGCTTTCGGGCTCTGATACAATATAACTTCTTCAGTTAAATATAAAAGTTAAAACATTAAAAGAATAAGAAGACGAAGATTCAAAAGAACAAATAAAAGAAAGGAGTCTTGTCCCATCTCACATCAGATGAATTAAAAAATGGACTTGCAAATTAGGGAAAATTAAAAATTTTTAGTCTGGCAAGTTTCCCTTAAGAAAAGGATGATTTTTAAACCATTCATCATTAGGAAAGTTCATTATGAGCTAGCAAGAACTTAACCCAAAAATTCATCAAGAAACCAAATGAAATTTAATACTGAGGGTAGTGATTATGAAACTAGTATATGTTTTCATTAAAAAAAATCACACAGACAGAAAGCAGAATTTTAGGTCTAATAATAATCACTGAAGAAGACAAGAAATTGGCACAGCGTTCACACGAAACTAATGATGCCCTTTACGCTAATTCCTGGATTATTTTAACTAGCACCATCGGAGTTGAATCCTCAACCTCAGTATCTTCACAGATGCTTGCAATTAAAAAGCAAACGTGGGTCTAGAAATGACATGAATAGATTCATCAAGAAGAGTTTTTCTGAAGCTGATTCTGGGTAGAACCAGCGTTCAGTGGATGATCAGAGTCTGGAATTGAATCCCTATCACTCTCACTCGCTGCATGCCTTTCAACGATGATGTCCCCAATCGGCGCTGTGAATTTGTTGCTCTTCCTGAACTTGATCGCTGACGATCCTTCTTTGTCGAGTCGATGAAGCCACTACATTTACTATACTATTCAGGATACCTATGTCGTGACTATGTAAGGACTGAATGCTCCGAGCTTTAGTGTATAGGATGGAATTTAGTCGGATGGCATCATCTGACCGTTATTCCTTCGTGACGCCGCAAGAAAAAATTATTCTATACCTTGATACTTGAATAAATTTCATGCTTTTTGGTCTACAAAAAAAAATATTCGCGAACAAAAGGGTTAATTGTTGAATTTAAAGTTATTTGATGTTATTGTTTTAAACAAAATTTGAATAAATTATTTTTATTTAAACGTTTGCTCCTTTTCCATGGTATTTTACGGCTTTCGATTTAGTTTCACTGTTGTGTGCTAATTTTAAATTTTAAAATTTAGAATAAAATGAATATGAATAAATATTTTTTGTGCCATTTGCCTGTTCCAGTTTGCTGTCACATATAGGCCTACATGGATAAGTATGTATATAAATGAAAAAAGTATTAGTAAATTTTACAGTTTAAAATTATATATCGCTCATAAGTTGGACGTATTAGAGAAATCAATTTTCAATAATTTCAACCTTTCAAAGGTTCCGCGCGATGATTCCTCACTTCACGAAGGTCAAGCTTGTCGCCCCTGTATAAAGAATTTACACACATAGAGTATTATAAAAATATCATTCCAAATAAGTTCAGGTCAGAAGGCAAACAGCTCGGATATATAAATACAGAGTGTAATGAAGAAGAAAAAAGGTAGGAACTACAGCATACACACTCATTCACCGGCATTCTGGTGGACCAGCAATACATGGCTAAATTCCACACCTGCGGTACTTCATACGCCATACGTGGTGGTGTTCCACGTCTTGTCAAAAATAAAAAAGGTAGAGTCCCGAATTTACATACTCTGACAATCCTCTTCCATTCCTACTTACTCGCAGCCACTTCTCATGCATCCATCAGATCAAGTCTACGATTACTCACGCAATTATTCACCTTGTCTATCCATCCATTTCTTCTCGGTCTTCTTCTCCTCCTTCGGAAACATTCTTATACACTTTTTTCACACCTCTGTCATCTTCGATTCTTACGACATGGACAAATCACCTTAACACTTTTTCCTCAATTTTAACTTCCAATGACTCTTGAACACCACATCATTTTAACAATCTTCTCTCTCAAACACTGCCACAAAATTTAAATCTAAATTTAATAATAAGGTTATCGTTAACAAATTAATGACAACTGGAGAACATATCTCAGCGAAATTACTAAAAGGTTATAAGTTCAGTAATAATAATAATAACAACAATAATAATAAGAATAATAATAATAATAATAATAATAAATCTTTATTGGTAAAAATAAATATTTCAGAATTGCAATTTACAATATTATAATATTTCTCTACAGAATACTTATATTTATTTCTACCTGAGTAGTATGGCCCTTAAGCTTTAAGCTTTACTTACTCTCAGACTAATTATAAAATAAAAGCATTTCATATGTAAGGTAGTTACAATTTTGTAGAAAGTTTGAAAAATAATTTAAAAGCAAGTGAATGCAAATTCTAATTGCGAATTTATAGGTAATTTCGAACTCTTTCAATATAAAATTTTTCTAAATTGACGCAAAAGTATACGAATTTAGTAATAAAATTCAATTAATAGAAATACCATAACTAATTATAATTTTAATTTTCGTTAAAAACGGGCCAAAGCATAATAATCCAACCAGATTCTATTAGATTTGCAAAATCCTTTTAGGCTTCCAGAAACATGAGAAATGAAAATGAAACTATTTTGATTGGTTTATCGATTGTTTTGTGTATGGCTAGCAAGTTTGTGCTAGAAATTCATTAAAAGTAAAAGGAATTTGTGTACCAGACGCTAAAATTAAGTTACGAATTTAAGATTATAAACCACCAATGCTCTTTTCATGTTGCCCATTGGGAATAACGAGATGAAAGTTTGCAAATAGAACCTATGAATTGCTAGCGAAATGCCGAAAGAAACTTCAAATAAAACGCTAATTTGTGAGATACTACCGAGAATTTATCAAATGAGTGAATTTTTAGAGGTGGAACGAAATTGCTTGCACTTTGGTTATTTTTTATCGAATTAAATGTTGGAATTTCATACTATAAAGCTATTTGCAAATGTGAATTGTGGCCTGACCAGTACGCTAGATCAAACAGTGGCGAACACATTCTCACCAGTTTTGACATTCTCATGAATTCTTTTCGTCCAAGAATGATGTGTGGTTATGATGAGTAAACCACTGACCTGAGATGCCCCGAAATGAAAAAAAATTAATGACGTCACATGATTAAACTAAGAGGATCAAGTAAAGATAAGCACCCCAGCCTTCTTTAATTAGCCTTATAAGCTAACTAACGAAAATATCACGACCTAACCTAACCAATCGTTAAGTCAACTGTACGCCCTTGACGATTGGTTAGGTTTAGGTCGTGATATTTTCGTTAGTTAGCCTTATAAGGCTAATTAAAGAAGGCTGGGGGTGCTTATCTTTACTTGATCTAACTAAGATTCAATAAATATCTTATGGATCAGAATTTGTTTCGTGCAAACAAATATGCAATACGCAGTTCGAACATTTAATTCAGTAAAATAAATATCCGATGAGTAAGGATTTTTGTTACACCCTATACCTTGGTTAACCTTGGTTTTGCTTCCACCCGAATTGTTCATTCAGCGAAGGTCCAGTTTGTCACTCCACCTTAGACTTACATTTTAACGTGGAATCCGAACCATGCCCCACCAGCAGCCCAGTGTATTAACCACTACCAACCAATTTTTTCATTGTGTGGAAGGATGAACAACTGGGTTTTGCTGCGCGCCGATTGCCGTCACTGGGTCTCGATCCTGAGGCCGATGAATTCGTAGTCAGCGACGCTAACCATTACACCACCGAGGCGCATCGATATATATATATATATTATATATGCATTTTCAACTGCAAAGAACACGCAGTATAATTAACGTAAAGAACGACGCTTGTATAGAAGACATTCCGCGCAAGATGAGGAGGGAGAACGAACAAATGAAAAAAATGAGGTAACCACCCGGGAATCGAACCCGAGATCTTCCGATTGCCGGTCAGATATGATAACCATTACACCATGGGCCTCACTCGATCAGAAGTCGTAATTCTCCTACGTTAATTATACTGCGTGTTCTTTGCAGTTGAAAATGTATATATGTGCGGCATGCAGGAGGTGCCCCCCTCGGGGCATTGGTTTTCGCGTATGTAGGAGAATTACGACTTCTGATCGAGTGAGGCCCATGGTGTAATGGTTATCATATCTGACCGGCAATCGGAAGATCCCGGTTCGATTCCCGGTGGTTACCTCATTTCATTTGTTCGTTCTCCCTCTTATCTGCGCGGAATGTCTTCTATACAAGCGTCGTTCTTTACGATATATATATATATATATATATATATATTATATTATAATATATATATGCTGCAAACCCACAAGAAAAAGAAAAACGATTCCAAGTCCTTTCGTGTATTCAAAGCTACACCTCGTCAGGGAATGAAGATAAAAAGCGAGATGCCCATAAAATATACAACGTACAGGAAAAAAACAAAACAATTAGCACATACTTAACAAGGGTTAATGAGAGGCAAAAGAAATTTTAACATGATATCGTCAATTTATACGTCCCCGCACTGTTATTGAAATTGTTTTTAAAATGAATAAATGCACACTCTAGAATATTTCGTTCTATTATATTTCTGTTTTAACAAACGCTTTAGAACTACACTTGATGCTATGGTTACATTATACATATGGTTAAATAAAGCATGGAAGTATTAGCTGTTCTACAAGCATATTTATGCTGTTTTACCCTAATATTAACGTTTTACCGGTTTGGCCTATATATACTGAGTTACATGTGTACATCCGATCGAATAACACAACCAACAACATTATCAGGGCTATTCTTATTAGGCGTGATTTAACAGTATTTATACTTAAAGATTACATTAATGCCAACGGCTTTAAGTACAGTTGGAAGGTATTGAAAATTAACATGGTAAGGTAGGCTAAGGATATTTTTACGCTGAAAATCCTTACAATTGCATTATTATAATACCTATCTGGCTTTTTAAGATAGTTATCTAAAAAATGAAATAGGATAACATAATTTAGTACCAATATTCATGATATTGCATAACTCGGAATCTAAAAATTCAGGACTGACAACTCTCAATGCTCGAAGAAACATAGCAGAGAAAATAGAGGATTTAATCGAAGGATGATGGTCAGAATAAAATGCACGTAAGAGTTATTATTAGTAGGCTTACGGTAGACTTCATATTTGAACTGATTAGAGCATCTCCAAATTTTTAGATCAAGAAAAGATAGGCTTCCATCATTTTCTTTTTCAACTGTAAACTTAATAGATGGGACTAAATTGTTGAGCCTACAAGAAAATAAGTCCACATCCAAATTATTAGGCCAAAGGCATAAAATATCATCTATATACCTGTACCAAACCAGGTTAAAATTAACAATCGTAGGCAAAATTCTACTTTCAAAAAATTCCATATATAATTAGCGAGTACAGTGTGAAAGGGGATTTCCCATAGCCAATCCAAACGACATAACATAAAACTTATTTTAAACTGAAATTTACAATCTTTGACACACAGCTTAATTAACTCAATAAGAGTGTTGTCTTGAACAGGGAAAGAATATTCAGAAATCTTACGTGCATTTTTATTCTGACCATCATCCTTCGATTAAATCCTCTATTTTCTCTGCTATGTTTCTTCGAGCATTGAGAGTTGTCAGTCCTGAATTTTTAGATTCCGAGTTATGCAATATCATGAATATTGGTACTAAATTATGATCCTATTTCATTTTTAGATAACTGTCTTAAGAAAGCCAAGAATAGGTATTATAATAATGCAATTGTAAAGGAATTTCAGCGTAAAAATATCCTTAGCCTAACTTACCATGTTAATTTTCAATACCTTCCAACTGTACTTAAAGCAATTGGCATTAATATAATCTTTAAGTATAATAATACTGTTAAATCACGCCTAATAAAGAATAGCCCTGATAATGTTGTTGGTTGTGTGTATTCGATCGGATGTACACAATGTAACTCAGTATATATAGGCCAAACCGGTAAAACGTTAGATATTAGGGTAAAACAGCATAAATATGCTTGTAGAACAGCTAATACTTCCAATGCTTTATTTAACCATATGTATAGATGTAACCATAGCATCAAGTGGGATAGTTCTAAAGCGTTTGTTAAAAACAGAGATATAATAGAACGAAATATTCTAGAATGTGCATTTATTCATTTTAAAAACAATTTCAATAACAGTGCGGGGACGTATAAAATTGACGATATCATGTTAAAATTTATTTTGCCTCTCATTAACCCTTGTTAAGTATGTGCTAATTGTTTTGTTTTTCCTGTACGTTGTATATATTTATGGGCATCTCGCCTTTTTATCTTCATTCCCTGACGAGGTGTAGCTTTGAATACACGAAAGGCGTTGGAATCGTTTTTCTTTTTCCTTGTGGGTTTGCAGCATTCATTCATTTCACGTGTTTTATTGTGAAATTCATCCCATATATATATATATATATTGCTTGAAGTGGGCCAGTGTACGGCGGGACGCCATACCGTCACTTATTTTTCCGAGCTGTACAACACCGTCAACCCATTTATTCATTTTGCTGAGTGGCAGCCGCTCATTCCATAGTATATGAGTAGATACGGAATAAACAGAAACCAAATTATAGGAAGTAAAGTTGAGAATAAATCGTAAGAATTGAAGTGTATGTGTAACTGGAGTAAGTCATACATGAAATGTTTGATTACGAACTGAAGGTGAAGTTAAGATATAGAGAAAGTTATAAGGAAGGTTCCTAAGTATGAACTACTGTAAATACAGAGAGTAAAAATTAACAGAATATCCTTGGCGATGCAAAGAGATTTAAGGCCTATATATTATTTCGTTGACCTGCAAACAAGACTGATGTGGGACATTTATTCAATAATGAAACCATTCATTATAAATGCCGTGGCGTTAGCTTTGTCCATATCTCCTTTTTTAGCCATGCTTGAAGTATATGCTGAGACCCATCCTTCATCTATTTTATGCTCTCTATGTGTGTGTGTGTGTGTGTGTGTGAGAGAGAGAGAGAGAAAGAGAGAGAGAGAGAGAGCACGCGCGCGCCAGAGAGAGGTAAATGAGGGCGAGTATATTAAAAGAACAAAAATTCATAGAAAATAAAAAAGCATTGAGCTATCAGAAAAAAATATATGTTAATCATGGTTAGGTTAATTTATGTTGGGTTAGGCTGATTTAGACTAGATTAGCTAGTGCCTCATTATATATACAAACAAACAATCGCTCACTAATCGATAACACTGGTCAACAAAGATTTTTATCAGAGTAATATTTGTGGTGGCTGGATATCATTTTTCACGCTGATTCCAAAACTGCATTCAGATTTTTCTAGCACGTATAGTTTTCAAGATGAAGGCATATATATAACTACACAGATTTAACCATTTTAAATAGGCAAAATACTAATATTTCAACATTTGATTGTGTTTATTTTATTGTTTTTTTAGTTTATTCATCTTATTTATTTCAATTATCTTAATTATACATCTTATGTATTTCAGGTGTGAGCTTTTACGTCTAGCAGCATTGTGATTCAGGCAACAACGCCGTGCTTTTTGTGTCAAAAGATCAGTCCAGTCCAAGAACTTGTTGTGTCAAGTTGGTGTACATTTTTTTTGAATTTATAGTTTGCTCAGGTCAGTCATCATGCCTCGACAATGTAAGAATGACCCCGACAAGTTCTGTTTCGTATGCGGCCAGTTGACAACTAAAACACAGCGACGAAGTATTACAACCGACATTAAGAAAATATACAAGCTATACTTTGGTTGCCATCTAGGTGACCAAGATAAACCATGGGCGCCACATCAAATATGTTCTGGCTGTTCAAATGGATTACGTGATTGGCTTAACAAAAAGAAAGCTTCAATGCCATTTGCCATACCCATGATATGGAGGGAGCCGAGAGATCATCATGAAGACTGTTATTTTTGTAGTGTGAACTTAATGGGGTTTTCTGCCAAGAACAAACACCAGATTGTATATCCAAACTTGGATTCAGCACGTAGACCAGTAAAACATGATGAAACATTGCCCATTCCAATTCCCCCAAGTGATAGGCTAGATTCTATCATAGATGACATGGAAATTGATGAAGGTGCAACTGGCGTTTCCGGACCATCTACAGAACCAGAGTACACTTTTGAAGGTAGACATTTAGAGCTTAAAAAGTTAACCCAAGGACAGTTGAATGATCTTGTTAGAGACTTATCGCTGTCTAAAGAGAAATCAGAGCTTCTCGCCTCAAGACTAAAGGAGAACAATTTACTTGAGAACAATGTTCGTATTAGTTACTACCGAAAGCGGAATTTTGAATTAACAGCATTCTTTTCAGTAGACGGTCCTCTCTGTTATTGCCATGACATCAATGGACTATTTACAGCATATCTCAGACGTATGTGGCATCTGAGTGGCGCCTCTTTATTGATTCGCCGCAGAGAAGCCTGAAAGCAGTTCTTTTGCATAATGGTAATATAATGCCATCCATCCCCATTGCCAATTCCGTCCATCTAAAAGAGACATATGACAATATGGATATACTACTTAAGGCAATCAAATACGACAGTCATCAATGGAATGTTTGTGGAGATCTAAAAGTTATAGGAATGTTATGGGTATGCAGTCAGGATTCACAAAATTTTGTTGTTTCCTTTGCCTGTGGGACAGTCGCGCCACTATAGAACATTACACCAAAAGTGACTGGCCACTTAGGTATACATATAGGTAGATTAGGGCGGATCGAAAATGAGGTTTTTAAACTTCTTTTCGAAATTCAAATATGGCTAGTGCGGAAAATATGTGGGTGCTATAGATAATGACTGTGCATAAATATTAGTCCTCGAAATTATATCTTCAGGTGCCACAAAGCCGTCGAAAAAAGTGAAATATAATGATTTTCTTATATTCTGCATTAGTACAATAACTGAAACTTACTTGTTATTATTATATATTAAGTGTTCCAATTACCAAAATAGTTACTGAATTACGCAGCTCTTAGTTTATTTAGATCAATGTTCTTTTGATTAATGATCTAAATAATCCAGAACTCACCACGAGGAGGTGGCTGCGTGTCGAGCTCCACCCATGCCCTCCCAACCACCCATCCTTGCGCATGTTTTTTTCTATTAACGTTTTATTTAAACTTTATATTCAGCTTTACTTTCGAATGATGGCATTTTTTTACGTGACTGAAGTGTTGATCTTATGAAGCCATCTCGCGCGTTCAATCCAAATACTTTTGATGATGCTTCAGTCACTAATTTTACCATTCTTTCTACTGCTTGTGTATGACAAGGGAATTTCTCGAATGGAGGGGTACTCTTGTTTTCTATGAATTCTTCAATCTCATTTTCTGTCAGGTGTCTTGTCACAGGTGGTTCAGTGACAATGCATTTTTGCCAATTAATTAAATCAGTATAATCAGTAGCTTCAAATTGAATAACAGGTACTGTGAAACGCCTCACAACTTTTTCCTTGTTTGTTTGCCTTGCTTTCTTTATTCGCCTCCACGCTAATTCTCTTATGGCGCTGCGGTCATCATGAATCATTGATGCTAGAATATTTTCTGGATTTGCAAAAAATGCATTTCTTTGTATGACAGGGTTTACAATATCCTTTACTTCGTCATTCAGTGTTCTTGTTAGTTCAATAGTTTTGAAAACATGTTTTGAGCCATTGACAAAAGACGTCCTTTGCTTAATAGAAAACCACATTGGGATGTAGACCTTCATTATAAAAGAAGCAATGTTCATGAGGTTCTCAGATGGACTTACAGTTGAAACGTATAGACGAAGCAAACGATTTGCTGTAGTCAGCCATCGTGAATGTGCCATTTTGCCTGGACTACGATGAGCAAGATCTGGAGAGCAATATCCCTTTGTTATGGCCTGATGAATATCAATTAGATTTTTTGGTCGGTGCTAAGATCTTCACAGTCTACAGTTGGTTCCTCAGCATCAATCCTTTCAAACTCGACAATAGGAAGACTCTCACAGTTCTCTAATTCCCTGCCAATAGGACCGGTGAATCCGCGGGGGCCAGATGTTTTTCCATCCAGCTTTGCAACTAAATGGCGTAATGGCAATTCATTGGCATGGAGCTGGCACACTAAATGTTGAACTGGCTTCTTCAGCTTCAATTCTATAAGCCTTATAACGCCTCCCTTTTCTCCAGTGTTGACTGCTGCACCATCGCATCCAATGGCAACAAGGTTTTCCAGGTTCATGTCATTATTTCCAATATACTCAAACATTCCTTTACATATTTCTTCAGCTGATCCAGAATTCACAGAATAATGGCCCAAATAATCTGAACCAGGTTCTCTCACTAAAGTGATATGTTCTTCTGTTACCTTCTTCTGATATACTTTGGACTCTTTTTTTTCTTGGAAGAGTGTAGAATCTTTTCGACCATCAAAATAGATTCCTCTGATTGGGACCTGATTTTGATCTTTCATAATTTCTGATCTCTTCTTTTGTCTTTCTCTTCTGATTTTACTCCTATCCACTACTTCAGATGTATTGTCAATAGAAACTTCTCCAATATCTTGCAATACTGCACTAACAATGAATGCTGCAGCTCGATCTGAAACTGCAGTCCTGTCACAAGCAGTAGCCACTGAAGGTAGATTTGTAGTTTTCCTTTTCTTGAATAATTGTTCTTCAGGTTGTTCGAGCTTTCTCTTCGAGCTAACTGGCTCTGGAAATGTATCGTCTGATATTTCGCCAGATTCACTTTCACTATTTGATGTCGATGATGATAATTCAACATTTGTATCCTGCAATTTCTCCTGTGAAGATTCTTTGGTGAGCCTCACAGCTTTCTTAGCAACGTAGATGCTTTTTTCTTTGAGAGTGTAATATCTACTCTATCAATAAACAGTTTTATTTCACTCCTTTGATCTAAGAGGAACGTCACTTCTTCCTTTGGAACCGTTTTTTCTTTGGGACAAGAACATTGTGTTAGTACTTTGCACTTGCACGCTGCAATGTCAAAAAGTTTCGTGTGTGCTTCTTTTTTGAACATATCAATCTTTGCTTTGTAAGCTTCAGAATTTTTTCTGCTTTGGTATGGCTTCATAATGACACGATACTTTTCGTGGTAGCTTCTGAACATTGTTTCAATTCGCCTGTCTGACAGAATTGGGACGGAAGCACTTTCCCAAATTGTTTTCAATTTATCAACAACTTGTTCTAATATTTGAGATATTGAAGGATCTTTATTAGTATTCTGTTTCAAATCGTTTCTTACAAACAAGTAATATTTAAAAACTCCTTCGTATGTAGGAAGATTCCTGTGCCACAAATCTTCCCCCATACCAAACATGGGGCACTCAGTTGAGGCCCTGGTTGATTTTGCACAAACTCGAGACATTTTGAAAGTATACAAATCTGAAAAAGAAAGAGCTAATATCAATTATATGTTAATTTCAGTTAATAGTACATGGCAAACTTAGGGCAACACAATACTGAAATGCAAAATATATAGAAATATAGTTTAGACTATCTGAGTAACGCCAACAACAGAACACCCACCTGCTACGAGAGCGACAGCTACACTGAACCGAGGTACTCACGTGACAGCTGAGTGAGCTGACTATAGAAAACTGTTTTTAGAGAATAGAAACTTTTTTTAAAGGTTGACTGAGCTATTTTTATACAAGTGTGAATAAATTCTTGTCTATTGTGCATCGTGGACTCTTCTGTAATTATTGGTTAAAATCTGCTTTTTTCAATTTTTTCAATATTGAAGGTCATTGTGGCACCTGAAGATATTAATGTTATGATTTTAAATTTATACCAGCTTATTTCCTCACTACTACACATTTTCCACACTAGCCAATTTGAAAATTCGAAAAATGAGTTTTTCACTCCGCCACAATGTCCAGTCTGTCCCTTTATGGATCCCCAAAAGATCTATCTGCCACCTCTTCACATTAAACTTGGTTTAATGAAGAATTTTGTTAAAGCAATGGGTAAAGTCAATTCTGAAGGGTTCCAATACCTTTCAAGGAAATTTCCGAAGGTTACTGCAGCAAAATTGAAGGAAGGAATTTTTGTTGGGCCACAAATAAGGGAGGTTTTGAATGACACTGAATTTGAAAAAGTCCTAAGTCCGCTGGAATTGAAGGCTTGGCTGGCGTTCAAATGGATATGTGAAAACTTTCTTGGAAGCAACAAGTCACCTGCGTATAAGGATGGAGTCAAGAACCTCCTTGATGCCTTCAAAGAAATGGAGTGTCGAATGTCGTTAAAAATTCACTTCCTGCATTCCCACTTAGATTTCTTTCCTGAAAACCTTGGTGCAGTGAGTGACGAGCAAGGAGAGCGCTTCCATCAAGATATTCAGATGATGGAGAAGCGCTACCAAGGATATTGGAATGAAAGCATGATGGCGGACCATTGTTGGATGCTGTATCGTGACAATCCAGGCCAAATTTACAAAAGGAAATCACACTCACAGCGCTTTTAATAAAATAATGTATATATTCTTTATTTATAAGTACATTGAATAAGGTATATGATGTATTTGTTGTTTAGCATTCCTAAGTGTGATCTATACATCCATAAATTTTCTTATAGCAATATCAAAAACTTAAAAATATCAAAACCAGTGTATCTATATAACTATACGTGCTAGAAAAAAAATAAAACCAGATTCGGAATCAGCGCGAGAAATGCATTAAGAAAAGTGTGATCATGTTTGTGATGAGAAAAAAAAGTTTCATTTTGTTGGCCAGTGATAATTAATCGATTTTCAGGCATAGCAAATGCGCTGGTATAAATTGTGATCATTCATTACCATTGATAGATGGGTTATAAAAAATACTAGCGGATAAGTGTATACAGTAGCTTCAAGTATTTTAAAATATACAAATTATTATTACAACGTAGGTATTTTTTCTTTGCTGAAAATCTGTACCGGCACTTTACTCCCTACTTTTTCGGTTAGAAGCTTCTGAAATCCTTTCATTATTAGTTTCGTTTGCAAGGACAAAATATATATATATATATATATATTTTTTTTTTTTTTTTTTGCTCTTGCAAACGAAACTAATAACGGAAGGATTCCAGAACCTTGTAACCGAAAAAGCATTTCAAATTCAAGAATTAACCTCATTATCTGAAAAACGGCTAGAAGGATAATTATATGACATCAAATCGTTTTCTAAAGAGAAATAATATAAGAAAATCTTACAAACCAAATTTTCATCTACTGTTAGGTAAATGAACGCTTAACTAACTAAGGAACAGACGACTGCTGAAGCTCTTTCTTACCTCTGTCGAAAGATGCAAATATGAGATAACCAAACTATTTTAAGAAAACGAACATAGTTCCGTATATATATATACATATATATATATATATATATATAATATATATATATAAAAGCCTGACGTCGCAAATGGATTTAAAATGATAGAAAATTTTCAATAAAAAAATAATCCAAGATTGTTTTTGAGGAATACAACAAATTCAGTAAGAATGAAGAGGGAATCAGACGATCGAGTATTTAACAGATCAAGGTACAGTAGAAGAATATAATTACCTCCTCAAACAAAATGGAACCTTCCCTTTATTATACACTTTATATACAGACTCTACCAAGACATTTGAAAAGTGCGACAAAGAGTAATAAACGAAAGTGCAAAAGGAAGGACTCAAAATTGACTACAAGCGATCATGAAAACCCGAAATTTGCAATAATAAAATAAAAAAGAAAGGTCAAATATGCGTTAAAAGTTAAGAGGAAATGTAATGAACCCACACTAAAACCTTGATAACACCAATTCTTGGATATTATTTGGTTTTTACATTCTCATATAAAAGAAAATTTTCATTTTAAAGGATAACAAAAACGATTTACACCTAAAATGAATGTCTGAACTACATACGTTAAACAGAAAGGCATTTGTAATTAAATTTGAGCTCAAGGGAAAAGAAGAGCGGTATTCCATCATCTACATATTGGAAATAATTGAATCATTGGTTCCTCGCCTGACAAAAAATCCAGAGTCATGCAAACACAGACAAAAGAGGAATAAGAAGGTGAAAACAAGATAAGGAATACATTTAACCTGATGGAAAAAACCGTTGTTGTCACAGGATAAAATTCTCTTTTGAGATGTGGAGAAAGATAAATATCACGACTGATACTCGTATAAGTATTCTGAAGAGGATACAAGACACTTATAGTATCTCATGAGAATCCTGTGTGCGACGGGTGTGTCCGGCTATGTGAGAGAAATTGCTGAGAAGCTTGACCACACACACACACACACACATATCTCTGTATGAGCGAGGTACCGACGTTTTTAGTGCCATGCATTTAAAAACTAACCTAACCTAATCAAACTTAACCTTTGTGTCGTCAGAGCAAGAAGTACGCAATAGGAGGCTTTTGCACATTTGAGGGCTCGAAGGAGGTTTCATGTCAGGTACACAAATAGTGAGGCACTAGTTAACCTAACCTGGTCTAACCTAACCTAACTTAGCGTAACAACCTAACCAGGATTAATATATTTTTTCGACAGCACAATACTTCTTGATTTTTTAATTTTCTAATGTACCAAAAGTGTTATCACAAAAACATTTGCTCTACTACAATTATGAATTGTCACACAATCGCCCTTACTTACCCCTATTTGTCGTGCACACACACACACACACACACACACACACACACACAGTCTAAAAAAGACGAAGGATGAGATTCAGCATATACTTTAAACATGGCTAAAAGGGAGTTATGGAAAGAACTAACGCATCGGCATTTATAATGAATGGTTTCATTATTCAATAAATGCCCCACATCAGTCTTGCTTGCAGGCCAACGGAATAATATATAGGCCTTAAATCTCTGCACGGTGAATTTTTTTTTGTTTTCTCCCTTTTACAGCAGTTCCTTATAACTTGCTCTATATCTTAACTTCATCTTCAGTTCGTAATCTGAAATTTTAAGTATGCCATACTCCCGTTACATACAGACTTCAAAATTACTGTAGTTCAACCCTCAAATAAACTCCTCCAACTCTATCTCTGGAGAACCTCGCCTTGAAAAGAAATTTCTTATATGTTCTTAATGCTTCGAAAAATTCATTTCAAAAGAGTTTAATTATTTTAGAAGTGTTATTTTTCTCATGTCTTTATTAATTAAAGATAAATTAACTTTGTCTTCCAAATGCCAAGGTAATATTACATTTTTAAATAAAATATGAATTGAAATAAGTGATAAACAGAAACAGTTGTCAATGAATTTACATGGAACGTACAGGTATTAATATTTGACTGGAATTTTTAACTTTATATTCTCTAGTCAGTGGTTTTAACTGGTGACGTGATTTTAATAGCAAGGAGGTTTCTTTGGCTGTCACTATTAAGTGTTAATTATGGCTGGCTAGTGCCTTAATTATTCTTCTTTTTTGTTTAATAGGAGATGCAGCTGCTATGGTTTTCATTGCACTTGGGATTATCTGTGGAATGGCCAAATCTGGTGTGGGAATTGCCGCCATGTCGGTGATGGGGCTTCAGCATATCATGAAATGCATGGCTCCACTTCTCATGGCTAGTATTACTGCTATCTACGGTTTAGTGGTGGCTGTTCTTATTGTTAGGAAACAAGTTTACAGCTTGTATGGAGGGTTTGTTTATCCTGGAGTGGGTTTCTCAAGAATTTTCTAAGGTTTGCATTTTGCACTGTAGGTGGTGCAGTACTGCAGATATTTTTAGAACTTTTACACTTTAAAGTTCCTGACAAGAGGACTAAAATATTTCATTGTAAATGTTTGAAGGTATAAATGGAGATTATTCCCTGGGAACACGAGAGTTAAGAATTTATTCTCCAATTTCCTCGTGCGTGCCATAAATGGCGATTGTATGATATAAGGACTCCTTGGGATTGGGTTATATACTTCGCCTCCCTGAACATAACAGGGTTAGAGATTGGGACGGGGTCCCATCTTTGAAAAAATACAACCACACCAATGCTACACTCGGAAGTTTTCGCGGACTCGTATGGCAGTGTGGCGTATTAGTAAAGTAAATAAGAATATAAAAAGTGTGCAGATGTCAAAGATTTGTCGGGACGGGTCTTTTGACTTTCTTTTGTGTGAATCAAACTAAAAAGGGAATGGTAATGTTGAATGAGAATGAATGAAAGGTACAAATTTTGGTATGGAGAGAGGAGGAAATTGTAGGATGGGCGTGTCGATGTTAATGAAGGCTGAGGAACATGAACATGTGAGGGAATATAACTGTATCAATGACAGGTGCCTTTCTGCTAAATTTAAATTTATGGGAGTGAAAGTAACACTGATTGTAGCATATGCTCCATATGATGACAGATGCGTAGAAGAGAATGATAATTTCTGGAATGTACTAAGTGAAGTGGCTGGATAGATGGGGAATGCGTATAAATCGATTGTAATGGATTACTTAAATCGGAATATAGGGGATGGCCCTGAGCCTGGAGTGATTGGAAAATGTGTTGGGCCCGGAGTAAATGACGTGATAGAATAAATAATTGTGTGTGGATGGAGGGGTGCGTTACAAATATATATTTCCAACACAAAACATTCATAAGTATAAAAGGGATATAGTATATACACTGTATATATACACACACACAGTATATATATATATATATATATACACAGGATCTTCCAGCCCTGAAACTACGATGGTTCGGATTCAATAAATCTTTTTTTTTGTAGATAGTAAGCAGTTTTATCTCTAATTACTTTAAAAGGTGGCAGGCGAGTGCTACTGGATGATAATTCTTAAGCATTGCTCTTTTATCTACTTTGAATAAGAGAGCGATGTTCGCGTTCTTTCACTGGAGTGGGATTCATTGGAGTGATTTTCTCCAGATTAAGTATAGCAGCTTGGCCACACTCACTGTGTCTGTCCCCAGTGCCGACGTTTTTCGTATTTGTGATAGTGCCTTAATTATGCCACCCTTTCGAGTATTCAAAATTCATTTATAGATTTGTGTTCGTACTTGTTCTTAACTGACTTGTATCTATGTCAAAGAATTCTCCCGAATTGTCTATTTTCATCTCGGACTTATGGGTACTGAACACAGAACTGAATATATCGCATATTAAAAACCGACAAGAAAACTGAAAGAGCAGCATCAGAGTACTTTTGTGTATTTCAACATCTCGGAATAAAAGTTCAACTACAAATACATTGAGGAGGAGTTGAAATAGAAACGAAAATACCTCGATTTTTTTTTTTTTTTTTAAATTTCGGTGAATTTTTATATATTTAGTACACTTGATTTTATGAATTTTTTACTCGTATATAAATGGCCAATCGAAAGGGAAAGTGATGATTTTTTTTAATGTTGACTTGTCTGACTAATTATGATACTAGTTAATATTAATTACGTTTTATAAGTATAATGTTAATTAATGTCAGCCAAACTCGTAAATACACTTGGAAAAGTTTACATTTTACCTCGCAATGAAACTCGTTCATCAAACAAATGAAGAAGACATCTTGATGAAGGTGAAAATTTTACAGCATTCCTGTTTGGGGCCTCTAAAGGCGGTAATTCCTTCCTCCCAGTAGGTGCGTAAATTCTTTAAAATTGCTTTTATTACAGAATTATTATTATTATAAATATGAGTAATTAAATACGCTTTTATAGTGCAATCTTTCTCTGTTGTCAGTTTTTAAGGTTTTCATGGTGTGGGGTAATAAAAGTGAGGTCAGAGTTAATTACTTCCCGCATTTTGATTGCATGTTTTCCTTCTACATTATAAACATTTGTTGAAGTTTTCGTCTAAAGTTTACCTTTTTAGGAAAGTTGTTTTCTCTAATTAAAGTTTTACTTACATTAATGTCAAATTAATTACATTCGTATAGAAATTTTTTTGAGGGTTCATTTTTTGTGTGCTGAGATAAGTTCAGTGTTTGAATTTGACCTAACAACCAACCAACATATTTTATTATGAAAACTTCGATATACATATATAATATATATAATATATATATATATATATATGTGTGTTGTGTGTGTGTGTGTGTTGTGTGTGTGGTATATATATAATTATATGTACGTGTGTGCGTGTCCAGAAGTTTCAGGTTGTATGCACATAGGGAAAGTGAGCACACTTTAATGATGGAAATCCAACTAACTGAATGTAAATATAGTGACCACACCAAAATTTACTCACATACATATACAGTGTGTGTATATATATATATATATATATATATAGAGAGAGAGAGAGAGAGAGAGAGAGAGAGAGAGAGAGAGAGAGAGAGAGAGAGATGGATAGATAGATAGATAGAGATAGATAGATAGACATACATACATAGATATACCTCGTAACCTCGTAGTAGTTCTCTGCGTCGATCTTTCTTCACACGAAGGTCAAGCTGGTGGCCCCACCTCTAGGCCTGGCCTGGTGGGGGAGTGAGTTGCTCTCTTGCGATTTCCATCGCACATAGCCAGGCACACCCCGCTCATCCGGAACTCCCCTGAGCCAGGCGTCTAGTGTTCTTTTGAAGAATTCCACTCTGACACCAGTAATGTTCCTGATCTTCATCGAGAGCTGGTTGAATAATCTTGGCCTCCTGACAACCAAACTCTTTTCCTTTAGAGTTGAGGGTGTCCCTTGTCTGGCCTTTAGTTTGGGAATACTACACAATCTACCTTTCCTATTTTGCACTGTTGTTTGGGTGGTTACTGGGTTCAGTTTGAGGTTAGGTACCAGTTTTTCTATTATTTTCCACGTGTAACGTATAGTGCATCTCTCTCTTCTTTCCAGTAAGTATAGATTCAATTTGTGAAATCTTTCTCGGTAGTTGAGTTCTTTGCAGCCATCGATCTTGGCTGTGAAATTTCTTTGAATTTCTTCATGTTTATTAATTTGTTATTTTTTATTTGGAGATGTCAAAACTGAGCAGTATTAAAAGTTTGGTATAATCAGTGTTTTCAGTAGGGGTTTGCCCCTTCTTTTATAGTGTTCCATAACTGTTTTTGCTTTGTTTATCGCTATCTTATTTATGTTTCAAATTTCGTATCGTCAGTCATTATAATCCCTAACTCTATTGCTTTTTTTGCTTCTTTGAATTTCCTCTCTATCTGGGGCATAATATGGTGTCATGTTGTTGTCTCTTCACCATCTGATACTCTGTTTATGAACCCCTGTAGGGCTTCCACTCTTTCTGCATTTCTGAATTTTTTGCTGATTTTTATATTGTCCGAAAAGGATGTTACTATACTGTTGTTGATTACTTCGTTGTCTCTGTTAGCATGATAATGAATAAAAGTAGGGTCAATACTCTTTCTTGTGTACTGAACTGCATAATTTCGACTCTGATGATATACCTTGGGTTTTTACAATTTCGTGACGTTCTCTGAGGAAGTTGCAGATCAATTTTACCACTTCGCCTGTTATTCCTATATATATTTCATTTTATATGCTATTATTCTAAGGAGGAGACTGTAGATACCAGTCGACCAGGGAAGTACTCCAAGGGGGACGTTAGGCAGGAGACAGGGAGTGCTGGAACTCCCGTTTCTCTTGTCAGTGTCCTCCTTAGCTGATCTTTTTCCGCGTCTCATCTACCCTATGAGCAGTCCAGCATGCTCTCACACACACGCTTCTCCCTCTATTCCTCACTATATATATATATATATATCTATATATATATTATATATATATATATACATACATACATTTTACACACTACACAATCTTTTCAAAATGGTATCGTGAGCCTCGGAGACCTAGGTTTTGGCTCTCTTTCTTATAAAGGGGGGGGGGAGGACATTTTTGCGGGCACACACCCTTGGCCACTCCTTTGTACATAAAAAATATACCATGATCACATTTGTCAAACACTAAGGAAACGCTAAGAAAGTTTTCATTGCTTTTAAGTGCGCCTATGGTCTTGTTATAGTGCTCCAGTAGATGCCTGATCGGAATCCGTGCTGGTTCTCATTGACTCTTTTTGTGTCTCCAAGAAGTCATATATTTTCTTTCTAATTATTCTTTCAAATATTTTGGTGAGATGGAACATCAGTGACGCTGGTCTATAATTCTTTGCTTTGGACCTATCCCTCCATTATACTCGTATATAGGGACAATGCTCGCTCTTTTCAGGATACTCTGTATGTTCCCTGTGTACGGGGATCTTATCTATGTCCAAAATAAGGGTGTAACTACTGTATTTTATTTTTACAGTTTTAATCAAAAAGGCGTTCCATTTGTCCGGACCAGAATCTGAATGTGATTTCATTTGTCCTACAGCTCGCGCTATATTTTCTGGGATAAAGTTAAAATTAGTTATACACTCTCTTTGTAGTTTCTCTTCAAAGGATGCATCTTTGTCATGTACTACTTTGTCGCTTTTGGCGTACTGAAAACAGATTCGTACTGGGCTCTCAATATTTCAGATATATATATATATATATATGTGTGTGTGTGTGTGTGTGTGTGTGTGTGTGTGTGTGTGTGTGTGTGTATAAGAATTCTTTGAACGCCCTCTTGCGGGACGTCCTCAGGGCAACGTTGCTAATTTGAGAAAAATTCTGTTTATTGCTGTTGAATTGAAACTGAAAACAAGAGACGTAATTGTAAATCACAGACATCTTTGCTGTTTTATGTTATTACGGACAGCGAAAATACTTTACCTACAGGGTGTCCCATAACTCTCTTTACCCCGTTTACCCTCACCCTCTTCTGTAGGAAATGGTTCAGGGGTAAAGAGACTTATGGGACATTGTACAATTGTTCTACAGGGAGCATAATTTTGTCCAAAGTTAATTCATTATTACTGCAGAGTTAACAAACTACTCTCTGTGTGGCTATCGTTTGTTTTCCTATTTCAGACTTGCACGAAGCTCCATTAGTCGTTTATTTTCTGATTTTACATGTCAGAAAGTCAGTCATTCGAATCATTTTAGAATTGATTTCACCCTGATTTAAAACTTTGATATTCTGGACGAGAATTTCTTTGGATCACCTGAAGATCAGGGCCCCCAGCCTTCGTTAGTTAGCCTTATAAGGCTAAATAACGAAAATATCACGACTTAACCTAACCAATCGTCAAGGGCGTACAGTTGACCTAACGATTGGTTAGGTTAAGTATTGATATTTTCGTTAGTTAGCCTTATAAGGCTAACTAACGAAGGCTGGGGGCCCTGATCTTCAGGTGATTCATTTCTTTTAAAAAAATACCAGCTCGAATCTGACTCATGTCGATAAACTAAACCGATAAACTAAACAGAGAACCCTCGATAAAATTTTTAATTCAGATTTACCCATCAACCATTTTAAAAACGTTGAAAACGATAAACATAAGTTGTTCTACATGCAACACTTATGTACCTGTATGTATATATATATATATATATAGAGAGAGAGAGAGAGAGAGAGAGAGAGAGAGAGAGAGAGAGTTGGGAAAAGTAAATAGACACTTCTGGTTTTTCCATAGTTTTTGATTTGATAATAAAGTTCAGTAAATAATAATAAAAAAATATTGAATCATTATATTTAGAATCGTGCTGCTTTCTATCGTGCAATCGTGCTCGCACTATGTAAAGCTGACACACGTCCTGGTTTCCATTGATGAGCTTTGTTATTTGTTCTTGAGGACAGTCATCGTGGTACCTATTTACTTTTGTCAACCCTCTGTATCTATATATTATATATATATATATATATATATATTATATATATATATATATATATATTATATATATACAGTATATATGAAGATGAGGGCCAAGGCGATTGTATAAATCATTTATTGCAATAGGATGTTTCGAATCCGACTAGATCCATCATCAGCAAATCTGAAACAAGTATAAACAAATACATAAAAGCAATAAAAACTAAACCTAATCGAGGTTATAAAATAAATGTCACAAACTGAACGAAACTCACAATGCGAAATGAAATTTCATTACAGACAACTAAAAGTTAGTTGGTTTACACAATATTTAATTTCATGAAAGTAAACAAATGAGTAAGGGACGGACGAAGTTGTTTAATGTGCATACGAGGTTTTTTTCAAAACGTTCCCGGACTGATCCTACAAAAACTTTCCGGTAACACTTACCATCTAATTGATGTTGTTCCCCTCAAAGTAGTCTCCTTGCGCAGCTATACATCGCTCCCAACGGCGTTTCCACTTTTGAAAGCTTTCGTGGTAGGCCGTATTCCTTACCGCCTTCAGTTCGTTTGTTGCATTTTGAATAATTTCTTTCACACTTTGAAATATTCGACCTTTCAATGCAAGTTTAAGTTTGGCGAAAATAAAAAAGTCTGCCGGGGACAGATCTAGAGAATATGGGGGCTGGGGAACGACTACGACATTGTGCTTCGCCAGGTACTGCTGAATTGACAACGCTGTGTGTGCGGGCGCATTGTCATGGTGCAACATTCCACGTTCCTGCGTTCCAACTTTCAGGCCGTTTTCTCCTTACTGCGTCTCGCACGCGCTTCAGTATTTCCAAATAAAACTGTTGGTTAACTGTTTGACCTCTAGGGACGAATTCGTAATGAACGAGTCGTAGTAATCGAAAAAAAACGACCAGCATTGCCTTAATATTCGATCGGACTTGCCGTGCTTTTTCGGTCTCGGGGACGTCGCGCACTTCCATTGCGATGACTGCTGTTTTGCTTCAACGTCATACCCGTACATCCACGTCTCGTCACCCGTAACGATGTTTCTGAGAAAATTTTCATCAAGATTGGCACGTTGAAGGTGTTGAGACAGACTCGTGGCACAAATTTGGCTGACACACGACGCATCCCCAAATTCTCTCTGAGTATCGTGTGGCATGATCCTATTGAAATGTCTATTTTGTCTGCCACTTCCCTCGAATTATTTCACGAACACAAGCAACAGTGTCATCAGTTCTTGAAGTGGAAGGCCGTCCCACCCTTGAATCGTCCTCCGTCGACCCTCGGCCTTCCTTAAAGAGTTTGTGCCACTCACAAGTGGTTGTCCGACTTAAGGCGTCATTGCCAAATGCTGTGTTCAGCATGGCATGGGTTTCAGAAGCAATCTTGCCAGCTTAACGCAAAATTTTATGCACACACGTTGTTCTTCAACAATAGCCATTATTCAAATGCACAAAATGCGACAAAACACACCAAATGCCTTCACAAAACAGTAAATATCGAGAGCACAAAATACGATATCAACAAGCGGTAACCGCCTTTGGACACAGACTGAGTCACACTACAACATGCATCACATGACGCGCATGCGCGTCATGTGATGCGCGCGCAGCATAACCAATTCGGGAACTCTTTTAACACACCTCGTAGATTCAAATACTCTTAGATCAATAAGGTTAACAGAGGATGACAAAACAGAAAAATTATGAATACTAAATGGATGATTACAGTTAACAGAATGATTACGTATAGATGACAATTATGGACTAGACACAGGTCAACCAGTCTTATGAGAGACACCCCTACGCTTATCATAGGCACGTTTGACCTACGTAGCGAGCATTACAACTCGCACATGAAGACAAGTAAACAACAGAGAATCTCAAAGAAATGGGGAGTCGCTCTTTATAGTTAAAAATGTGAAAAGGCTGTCATTATTCCAAACTAAAAAAAAAACAAATTGACAATTAAGAAAAGATCTATTATGTAAATTCTTAAGCATATTAACTAATTCAAAAGAACCCAAAAATAGGAACTTAACCTAAACCTTGAGCTCAGGAATTGTAGTTGACAATTGCATTAGTTGATAAACATAATTAAAAAAAAATTGATTAATGTACTTATGCATCAAATTCGATAGATAAAGATTAAAAAGGAAAAATTATTTAAGATATTCCATCTCCTTATGAAATGACAACCAATCGGACATACGGTCCCTGAGCTTAAGGTTTTGTTAAGTTGCCATTTTTGGGAGCTTCTAAATTAGTTAATATGCTTAAGAATTTACTTAATGGATCTTATTGTCAATTTGTTTCTCTTAGTTTGATTAATAAGAACCATTTCACATTTTTTAACCACAAAGAGAGACTCCCCGTTTCTTTGAGATCCTCTGTTGTTTAATTGTTTTCGTGTGCGAGTTGTAATGCTCGCTAATCATTCTGCTAATTGTAATTATTCATTTAATATTGATAATTTTTATGTTTTGTCATCCTCTTTTAACGTTATCCATCAAAGAGTATTGGAATCTACGCACATTAAAAACTTCGTCCGTCCCTTAATGATTTGGCTGCTTCCATGAAATTAAATATTGTGTAAACCAACTAACTTTTACTTGTCTGTAATAAAATTTCTTTTCGCATTCTTCTAGTTTTATATCCTGTGTCACACGGTGAGTTTCGCTCAGTTTGTGACATTTATTTTATAATTTCGTTAAGATTTGTTTTCTATTGCTTTTATGTATTTGTTTATACTCGTTTCAGATTTGCTGATGATAGATCTAGTCGGATTCGAAACGTGCTATTGGATTAAATGTTTTATACAATCGCCTTGACCTTCATCTTACTGTGTAAACGCGGGTTTCCCAGAAACCGATCCATAGCTGATATATACCACCAGCTTGACCTTTGTGTAAAGAGAGACCAACGCACGGAACACAACGAGGTTAACGAGCTATACACACACACACACACACATACATATATATATATATATATATAAGCACAATCCAAAGCACTACAGTAAACACACGCATGGCATGCAACAATGTTTAACCCTTTCCCTTTGTTAGGTCATTTAATTACCAGTATGCCCTGTAAATCACGTGATGCACAACACAGGGAAAGGCTTAAACACCAAATACCAAATACTGTAGTTCTCCTTGTATCAGAGCGGAAGGAAATGATAGTGGTTCGAGTCTTGTAAGTGCTTAGAGCTAAAAATTTCTTCTAATATCTTGTAAATTTTCCTCTTAAGAATTTCGAACCAAGTACAACACAAATTCCTCGTTAAAATAAAGTGGAAAAATGTTGAAGTTTTTCCTGTTCATATTTTTATTCTAAATTGAAATTAATGAATTAGTCTTTGTTTTCAGTGTTGGGACCTTCACTATTAAGCAAAAGTTTTAATTCTCTGAATAAGAAAATGTTTTTCTATTTCTACTTTCATAGACTTTAAGTGCAAAAAAGTGATGCCTTTCAAACACTCCTTTCATTCTGAAACTATTTCTTTTCTTTTTTGCCCTAAAATCTTTTAACTCTGTTCATTCGTTAAATCTTTCTTCACGAAACAAGAAGAAGAAACCTTTCTCTGTTTTTCATTATTGTCATATACGCGATGTCGTCGTTCAGCTTGCTATTAAATTTAACTCTTATTCTCTTATCCTCTTGTAAGCATTATCTGAAGTCGTTCCAGTTATCATGAGAGTCGAGCACTTCCATTAACGAAAACAACAAAGACCAAATAAAGAGAACGGAAATGAAGTGACGTTCTTCCACACTTCCGGAACTGTCTTTGAATCAAACTGAAAGCTCAGAAATTGCAATAGAAGATTTAAAATTCGACAACTTTGATTTAAATTCATTCCAAATTATTAAATTAAATAAAAACTCATTGCTAACTGATTTATTTTAAAGGGTCTAAAATTCTCAAAGAAGAGTCACGAAACTATTCACTGAAAACTGAGCAAATCTCAACACAAACGTGATTTGTTACTTTAAATAATCATTTTCTTTTCAATAAAAATTAACTGTGATTTTCAAGCGGAATTTTGCAGTTTTGTGAAAATATTCCTCCTCCCCTGAAACTAACGAGATCCTTCGAAATCGATGGTTACAATTCTAAGGGATTGACACTTGAACTAGAGTTGTAAAATAATTACTTACCAATAACTGAATTACCAGTAATGAAATACTAATTTGAGTTACTTCGAAAAAATAGTAATTGTACCAGTAACTTAATTACAATTTGAAGGTAATTATTATTTAAAATGACATTACTTTTCTTAATTACTTTCTTATATGATGCCAATGAGAGAGGAACATTTGGTAACATTTGGTAACTCTGCTCCTAACGTTCCACTTATCATTTTCAGTTGTTCAGTAACAGCGGTTGTCAATATATTTTGTTATGCCATTGTTTATAGTAGTTCATTACGAAAGCCTAAAATCTGAGATGAATGATAAAGAAACGCACAAAGGTAGAACCAAGTATCGATTTTCCTTGGGGTAATGTCAATCAACAGTTTCTCTGGAGTATTTCATCAGAGCTTTATGTTAAAAAGTGGGAACTTACCCACCGATTCAACCACCAAATACCAGTTTATTATAGAGCTTATAGAAACAATTTTTCAGATTTGTAAAAAATTGTACATATACTGTATACGAAAGTGCGAAGAACGACTTGTGTAAATTATAAGATAAAGGATGAAGAACCCAGTCCACATTTAGTGCCAACCCATAAGCTATTCGCTATTTTAGATTACTGACAAATTATCTTCCTCCAATAAATATTTTAGAAGCGAATATTTGGAACCTTCCAACCTCCAGAGGGGTTGAACACACCAATTTGACCATGTACCATATAAATATTATAACAGTAATGATGTAATGAAGCATTACGTTTAGGCAAATTGTTTTTCACAAATGTAAAATACGCTAAGGAATACTGTACATTCATTGAAAAGTGAGCGGAGAGAGAGAGAGAGAGAGAGAGAGAGAGAGAGAGAATATATATTGGGTTATTTTTCGCTCCGAATGCAAGAGATTTTAATATTTTGGAATTTTAATATTTTTGTAGTCAGAATTTATTATACCCAGTAATAAAGAACTCAAAAGAGTGGGTCTCCCCCTTCACCCACCCAAAAATGCTATTTTAAATAAAATTAATTTTGACAAAACTTTATTTTGTCAGTATCATTAATTGTACATTCAAATTGGCAATATATATTTTTTTTTTGTTTTTACTTAAAATCCGAATTTTATTCCAACAAAAAAGTTTTATTCTTTTTGGAAATAATTTTTGT
The DNA here is from genome assembly GCA_023014485.1 of Bathynomus jamesi. Classification (NCBI taxonomy): domain Eukaryota; kingdom Metazoa; phylum Arthropoda; class Malacostraca; order Isopoda; family Cirolanidae; genus Bathynomus; species Bathynomus jamesi. The sequence continues at coordinate 203,342 of JAJOZX010005213.1, forward strand.
TAAAATAATGCTAAAAAAAAATTTCTAGCCAAAAAATTTTCTTGTTTTATTTTTACATATAATTGCATCACTGTAAAATAAAAAAAGGACTTTTAACATAAAAGTTTTTGCATTAAAACAAATTTTAAAATTTATATTTTTTATATTGTAAAATCTACAAGTTTTTGAAGCTACCAAACTTTTCTGTAGAAATTCACAAAATATTTTTACTTATATTATAACAACTGCCACGTTATGGCCAATGTCGTAACACCGCTTTCCGTCGACCAGCGAAGTTAAGTGGCATTGGGTCTGGGTAGTAGTTGGAAAGGGGAACGTCCTCTGCGTGGTTCGGATTCCACGTAAAGCTGTAGGTCTCCTCCTTCATACGACCTTAGATAAAACACTCCATCAAACAGCAACAATTTTATAACAGCTTATAAGACTGCAGTTTATGTCGTTCATTTAATTTTCTCTGATACATGTTGGGTAAAAGATGCCAATTGATTTTGTCGAAATAGAGAGCATTTGGTCAAAATCTCCTTTAAGGAGATAACTTACGAAGGATACGATCTTTTACAGCGTAAGCCTTTCTCATTTTACTTCACGTTAATGCATCAAGAAAATTCAAATTGGATCACTTTCCTATTATGTTTATATAAAATAACAACATAAATTTACAGTGAGATACAAACTAAGACGTAAACAGTAATTGAAAAATTAAGAAAATTAAAGAAAACAAAAAAAACAGAAATGGTATTACTTCAATTGAAATAGTTTAGAATTACAGTGCCGAAGTTCTTAACTTGCACAGTGGCCGCTCGCATGGTATATTCTAAGGTGTCAGGAACCAAATGGGGTTAAGTCAAAACCTTGACTCTGTTCATTTGCAGTTAAGGTAGACCACATTTTTAAATAACATAAGTAACGATTATTAAACTTTTTACGTGATTATTATTATTATTATTATTATTATTATTATTATTATTATGTTGTTGTTGTTGTTGTTGTTGTTGTTGTTCAGACTTGGAGGTCAGTTATATAAAAAATATTTAATCGATCTTTGAGGATGGGGATAATAATTATAGAAATTACGTTCATCATATTTATTAGTTCACTCTTATGAAGAGAACGTATTAATTCCCCCACGTATTCTATACATATAAGCTATCACACTAATTATACAAATGTATATGACGCGTTCGGTGGAGAAGGGGCGAACGCCACAAAATTCGAAAAATGAGTTTTTTGTCGTATAATTATCCTTTAAAACCTTTGCTTTACCTATGCAAAAAATTAGATGTTAGTCTGCACTCTTTCACGGTAAAATTTAGGTTTTAATGTATCTCAGAGAAATTCACTCCGCATCATTGCTTCACATTGAACACATCTATCTACTTTCTGGTCACTCGACAATGCCCTGTGATGCTCAATTTGGCCAAATTGAACAAAATATAAAAAATAATTACAGCAATATTATTTACACCAAAAAGATTATGTTACGGCCATAACTACAGCCGTTTCGCAGCACTTCCTAGTTGTAGAAATGAAACAGGCTGATTTTCTCGATTTTGACGTCCTAAAAACGTGCATTGTCATTAGGAAATCAACAACTACTAAATTTACAGATGCAAGAAAGTTAATATTTGACTTTCAACACAAAGAAGGCTACGTAATATCTACTGCATACCGCACAACCCCAGATAATAGCCATCCCGTCAGACTGCAGAAAGGGTAAAAATCCTACAGTGTCAGTTTATTCAATCTAGCCCAGCAGACACTGCAACCAAAGTATTCCCAATTGCTGCCAATAACTAAGGAAAAAATAAAAGATCTCAAAGAATTATCAGACCTAATGCCTGCAACTGCAGTGAACCCTTAAAGGAACTGGAAGAAACCGAAACAGTTGAAGCAGGTAACAACATTCGACGAAGAGGACCAAATAATGGATTACACCAGTTAACATCAGAAGCTATCAATAAATAATATTGTAAAATTTCTTGGCGTTTTATTATATCGACATATTACACAACAATATTTTACTCAAATATGTGTTCAAATTCATACAACATTTCAATAAACTGGAAAAATACAAAGGTTTAAAGTTTACAAACTTTAACTGCATTTTGTGGCATAATTCGAAAATGTTGCGTTCGCCCCTTCTCCACCGAACGCGTCATATACAGTATGTGTTATGCATGATCACAGCTACAGTATGAAGGCTGATTTAAAAGCTATAAGAACAGATGGAAATTAACATTTGTGTCATATATTCCCAAAGTCGTTTATTGCTTGCCTGAAAAACGAGTGTCGTTCAAGCTTCAAGAATTCATTCGCTCAATATTTTCTCGACTATTAGACTTCGCACAGGTATGAGAATTTTCTCACATACATATGTGAACTGCTATGGTCACTTTGTCTACATATAAATAGTGACTGCGTACATGCAGTGATTGATCTCATTTGAAACATAAAAAAGTTCAGATCATGAATCCTCTTCGGGACATTCCACACTTGAAAGGAGTGCGTCAATATGGCGAGGAGAAATGTATCAAATCTCTTTCATAAAGACAATAAGCAGAAGTAAGGCCATTAAATTACACAGTCAAAGAATAACATGACACCGACAGATAAATCGAAGGTAATTGCACTTATCATGTACTATATGGTGAAATACTGCATGAATAATGAACAGGTTCAGTGAAGCAAAAGAAGATAAAGCAATTAGAGTTCAATAATGCAGTATATACGATATGAATTATAAATTCTAGACGTATTTCACACGTCATTTTCCTATTCGTGTCCCATTTTTGTGATATGGCGTAATTCATGCGATCAAATCACAATCACAACGAGAACAACCGCTCGATTCCTCATTTTACTGAGATTTAATTAAAAATCACCACTCCTGAGTTAGGTATTGGTGTGGTATTTGGCTGCTCCCATTTAATTAAAAACTGAAGGATACCACGAGGTGAGATTTTGGAAAAGTTTATCCTCATTCATGAAGCATTTTGAAGAAAAGTTCCTAACTGAAATGGGAAATACACTTTCCTGGGAGATTCATTTTTCGTTTATGACGGTGCCTTGAAAACGGCAATAATGTCTTTATAGATGGTTCACAACAAAATGAAGACGCCACTGGGATGCTTCCGAACCTCCTTTATTCATTCTTTTTCTTAACTGTTGTTGACGCTAAACGCCCATTGAAGATCGTTCTCGAAACTTCCAGAAAAATAAAGATCGGATGTTCAATGTCCAGGGAGGCCAAAAAAACCATCATCTGCGGAACGGCAGTAAGGAATACTTGTTTTTCCATTCTGGATGGAGTTCTTGACTCCAGCTTCGAACTTAATAACTTTATATCGTCATTAAAGGTAAGAAAATGCTTATGAAGACTGTTGTTCAAGATTTCGATTCTCAAAGGATCCATCTCATTTCTATATTTTATGTATACTACTTAGGAGTGAGAGTATGGTATGGTAGGATCATTGTAAAAGTAGAATGTGAGCGATAGGGAGAGTGTGTGACTAGAGCTTGGTGTGAATGATTTGAAGGTAAACCAAGTGTAAGGTAATCATGGAAGTTTTTGTGTTTTTTTCGTGCCGGTTTTCTCAACGAAAGTTTATTAATTAATTAAATCTGTAGTCACTACAGGTAATTTTTATATATATGTACTTTAATGTTAATGTATATTTTTGTTAGTAATGTTTGAATAACTTAGTTATTTATTGTTATATTGTATATAGATTACGTTGAATTGTGATTAATATTTAGTTTGGTTTCCTTTAATGTAAGACATAATTTTGAAATTGATAAATATAATTATTGTGCAGGGTTTGAACAGAGTGGTGTCTTTGATCATTGTCTATAGTGCAAGTGTGGAGCCTCTAAACGAGGTAAAGTATAATTAAAATTATTTTTACTGCAAAAAGAGTGAAATATCGGAGTTGTATGTTTTTTGGGCATTCGTCAGAATTTTATTTAATTGGTATTTTTTTTAGTAACTTGTGATTTTAAACTCGTGTAAGCAACATTTCAGTCTGTTATTGTTTTAATAGGCTTCAAATTTGGAATTTGAGACAACGCCTAGGTTCGGTTGGAGCGTCAAACTCCCCGTTTAATCGCAATTCGATTTCATCAAGCCGGAGTTGAACGTGAACGATCGGAACGTTTTGTG
>JAJOZX010005213.1:212500-307500 GCA_023014485.1 Bathynomus jamesi
CCGATATATATATATAATATATATATATATATATATATATATATATATATATATATATATAGTATTATCGTTTCTATGGAGTTACAAGGAGCTAGAAGGACAAGAAGAAGCCTCAAAAATCTTTCAGTCCACTCGGGGAGGTTCCTGTTATTAAACTAGTGCATTTTGTAATTATTCTGGTAGTAGTAAAAAACTGGATAGAAAAGCATTAGGCTCTCTCCCCAGCCTCTGCTCCATGCCCGCGAGAGGTCGTTACGGAAAAGTTTGAAAAAAAGCCTTACTCTGGAAAAGTAGCCAAAGAAATTTTACAGGAATGAGGAGAACATATAAACTACCTCGACAAGTACATTACACACACATAGAAACCGTACACTAGAGAGTATGGTTGTATAAACTAACAATAATATCAACTACTTGATATCGCTACAAGAACTTCGAATATATGTTTTGAGTTTAATCAAAATATTTACAGCTCTATGTACCTAGGTATTGGGCCAACGAAGATCCCATGGCCCACTCCAAGCTAGCCCCGGAAAGAATTAATTAAACTCTCTATGCCTACACTCATGTATGCGCAAAGCCATTACGCTGGCAAGGTGATGAATTGCTTTTACAGGAAAGGGGTTGAAACAGGAATTGAGAAAGGAAATTAGATTTTCAACACTATGCCCTCACCCTTCACATGCACCCAGCCCACCAAGAGAAGGAAGAGCAAAAAAAAAAAATAGGGGCGGCAGAAACGGAACTTTACCGCACCTAATCCATGCCATGCCACGAGAGAGAGAGAGAGAGAGAGAGAGAGAGAGAGAGAGAGGAAATCGAAATTTTACAATGAAAAAGAGAATAAATGGTTCTTGAAAACTATCTTTTTGATATTTCAAAAATTGTCAGGGATCAAAGGAAGAAACTAATATTTGATGAAATACGACATGATACATTCTCAATGAAAATAAATAATTAAAATACATAATAAAAACTAATTATAATGTATAAAATTAATATAAATTAAGGTTGTAATCTCTTACTGCAGATGAAACCAAACCAAATAACCACATCACATTAAGCACAGCTACAACTGCAGCTGCGTATTGATCATCATGCTGGAAGATCATTCAGGTGTAATCCACCTTTAACTAATCTCTTTAATCTGCAGTAAGAGGGCAAAGTTTAACTAACAGGCATCCAATTAATTCCTCTAACTTTAAAATAAAAGCAACTGTTCGCTTACGGCTCTTCACTTGAACGATATTACATTCTTTATAATAACATATACAGTAAACTATCTCGATTATCAACAAAACTTATTTGAAAAGGTTTCCTTAAATTTTAACAACAAACCTATTCGGTTTATTTGTTATAACTGTTGGTTCATGACGTCGTTGAAATGAAGTGGGATGTTGATTTGTGGTCTTATACGTCTTAGTTGTAGTATAGTAATGTAATTTTGTTTTATCTGAGAGATTGTAATGTTAATTTGTAATTATTTTACAATTTATATTTGACTTTAATATCTATTTTAATATTTTAATTTCATTAAGAATGTATTACGTCGAAATGGATCAAATACTAGTTTCGGCCTTCGATCCCTAAAGATGGTTTCAGTTCAAAACAGCGTTTATCTTCACATTTATTACATATATATAATATATATATATGGAAACCCACAAGGGAAAAGAAAAAATATTCCAAGGCCTTTCGTGTATTGAGCAATACACCTCTTCAAGGAATGTTCCCTGACGAGGTGTATTGCTCAATATACAAAAGGCCTTTGAATTATTTTTTTCTTTTTCCTTGTGGATTTCATCGTTCATTCATTTCACGTATTTAATTGTGAAATTCATCACACACACACACACACACACACACACACACACACACACACACACACACTGTATATTAGGGCGGAGTGAAAAACTCATTTTTCGAATTTTCAAATTGGCTAGTGTGGAACATGTGTGGAGTAGTGAGGAAATAAGCCGGTATAAATTTAAAATCATAACATTAATATCTTCAGGTGCCACAATGTCCTTCAATATTGAAAAAAATTGAAAAAAGCAGATTTTAACCAATAATTACAGAAGAGTCCACGATGCACAATAGACAAGAATTTATTCACACTTGTATAAAAATAGCTCAGTCAACCTTTAAAAAGTTTCTATTCTCTAAAAACAGTTTTCTATAGTCAGCTCACTCAGCTGTCACGTGAGTACCTCGGTTCAGTGTAGCTGTCGCTCTCGTAGCAGGTGGGTGTTCTGTTGTTGGCGTTACTCAGATAGTCTAAACTATATTTCTTATATATTTTGCATTTCTGTATTGTGTTGCCCTAAGTTTGCCATGTACTATTAACTGAAATTAACGTATAATTGATATTAGCTCTTTCTTTTTCAGATTTGTCTACTTTCAAAATGTCTCGAGTTTGTGCAAAATCAACCAGGGCCTCAACTGAGTGCCCCATGTTTGGTATGGGGGAAGATTTGTGACACAGGAATCTTCCTACATACGAAGGAGTTTTTAAATATTACTTGTTTGTAAGAAACGATTTGAAACAGAATACTAATAAAGATCCTTCAATATCTCAAATATTAGAACAAGTTGTTGATAAATTGAAAACAATTTGGGAAAGTGCTTCCGTCCCAATTCTGTCAGACAGGCGAATTGAAACAATGTTCAGAAGCTACCACGAAAAGTATCGTGTCATTATGAAGCCATACCAAAGCAGAAAAAATTCTGAAGCTTACAAAGCAAAGATTGATATGTTCAAAAAAGAAGCACACACGAAACTTTTTGACATTGCAGCGTGCAAGTGCAAAGTACTAACACAATGTTCTTGTCCCAAAGAAAAAAACGGTTCCAAAGGAAGAAGTGACGTTCCTCTTAGATCAAAGGAGTGAAAGAAAACTGTTTATTGATAGAGTAGATATTACACTCTCAAAGAAAAAAACATCTACGTTGCTAAGAAAGCAAAAAGAAGCTGTGAGGCTCACCAAAGAATTTTCACAGGAGAAATTGCAGGATACAAATGTTGAATTATCATCATCGACATCAAATAGTGAAAGTGAATCTGGCGAAATATCAGACGATACATTTCCAGAGCCAGTTAGCTCGAAGAGAAAGCTCGAACAACCTGAAGAACAATTATTCAAGAAAAGGAAAACTACAAATCTACCTTCAGTGGCTACTGCTTGTGACAGGACTGCAGTTTCAGATCGAGCTGCAGCATTCATTGTTAGTGCAGTATTGCAAGATATTGGAGAAGTTTCTATTGACAATACATCTGAAGTAGTGGATAGGAGTAAAATCAGAAGAGAAAGACAAAAGAAGAGATCAGAAATTATGAAAGATCAAAATCAGGTCCCAATCAGAGGAATCTATTTTGATGGTCGAAAAGATTCTACACTCTTCCAAGAAAAAAAAAGAGTCCAAAGTATATCAGAAGAAGGTAACAGAAGAACATATCACTTTAGTGAGAGAACCTGGTTCAGATTATTTGGGCCATTATTCTGTGAATTCTGGATCAGCTGAAGAAATATGTAAAGGAATGTTTGAGTATATTGGAAATAATGACATGAACCTGGAAAACCTTGTTGCCATTGGATGCGATGGTGCAGCAGTCAACACTGGAGAAAAGGGAGGCGTTATAAGGCTTATAGAATTGAAGCTGAAGAAGCCAGTTCAACATTTAGTGTGCCAGCTCCATGCCAATGAATTGCCATTACGCCATTTAGTTGCAAAGCTGGATGGAAAAACATCTGGCCCCCGCGGATTCACCGGTCCTATTGGCAGGGAATTAGAGAACTGTGAGAGTCTTCCTATTGTCGAGTTTGAAAGGATTGATGCTGAGGAACCAACTGTAGACTGTGAAGATCTTAGCACCGACAAAAATATCTAATTGATATTCATCAGGCCATAACAAAGGGATATTGCTCTCCAGATCTTGCTCATCGTAGTCCATGCAAAATGGCACATTCACGATGGCTGACTACAGCAAATCGTTTGCTTCGTCTATACGTTTCAACTGTAAGTCCATCTGAGAACCTCATGAACATTGCTTCTTTTATAATGAAGGTCTACATCCCAATGTGGTTTTCTATTAAGCAAAGTACGTCTTTTGTCAATGGCTCAAAACATGTTTTCAAAACTATTGAACTAACAAGAACACTGAATGACGAAGTAAAGGATATTGTAAACCCTGTCATACAAAGATATGCATTTTTTGCAAATCCAGAAAATATTCTAGCATCAATGATTCATGATGACCGCAGCGCCATAAGAGAATTAGCGTGGAGGCGAATAAAGAAAGCAAGGCAAACAAACAAGGAAAAAGTTGTGAGGCGTTTCACAGTACCTGTTATTGAATTTGAAGCTACTGATTATACTGATTTAATTAATTGGCAAAAATGCATTGTCACTGAACCACCTGTGACAAGACACCTGACAGAAAATGAGATTGAAGAATTCATAGAAAACAAGAGTACCCTCCATTCGAGAAATTCCCTTGTCATACACAAGTAGTAGAAAGAATGGTAAAATTAGTGACTGAAGCATCATCAAAAGTATTTGGATTGAACGCGCGAGATGGCTTCATAAGATCAACACTTCAGTCACGTAAAAAAATGCCATCATTCGAAAGTAAAGCTGAATATAAAGTTTAAATAAAACGTTAATAGAAAAAACATGCGCAAGGATGGGTGGTTGGGAGGGCATGGGTGGAGCTCGACACGCAGCCACCTCCTCGTGGTGAGTTCTGGATTATTTAGATCATTAATCAAAAGAACATTGATCTAAATAAACTAAGAGTTGCGTAATTCAGTAACTATTTTGGTAATTGGAACACTTAATATATAATAATAAGTAAGTAAGTTTCAGTTATTGTACTAATGCAGAATATAAGAAAATCATTATATTTCACTTTTTTCGACGGCTTTGTGGCACCTGAAGATATAATTTCGCAGGACTAATATTTATGCACAGTCATTATCTATAGCACCCACATATTTTCCGCACTAGCCATATTTGAATTTCGAAAAAAAGTTTAAAAACCTCATTTTCGATCCGCCCTACTGTATATGTATATATAAAACTAAAAATGAAAAACTTTATTGGCAGACTATTCATTATCCATATGCCAAATAGTAATAGTAAAAACTAAAAGACAAAACCAGACTAAAATTAACATACAAGTACTAAGAATAAAAATACATTTAATGAGAAATAGCAATGACAATGTTAAGTGAAGCTTCAGACGAACGCTTTCATACCATGAAGCCCATAGTTCAGAAGACATATGGCAGAAGTGATAGATATCTTCGGTAATTGGGTTGGCTGAGTTTTAAATTTATTTATATATAACTTATATATATATATATACGTTTACAGGCAAAGGAGGATTACTTATGAGCCTCTGTGTAAAGATGGTTAGTCCATTTACGCCAAAATGTAAAATTTCATCGCATTTGGAAACAATATACTGTACAAGGTGATCAAAAAAGATGTTTAAAAAAATAACTTGTTACATAAATATTTTTAAGAACATCTTGGATCACCCTGTAGACTTTTTAAAGAAATCTCGAATGAAGTGAAAATTACGAAATAATATGAACCTATTTTATTTTGCATCATCCCTAATGCAACAAAAAAGGTTTTCTTGAGGACAAAGACGTAAAACTCTAAAAAATTCCAAGTGTAAAAGTATCTTTACGAAAGGAATTCGAAACTCTCCAGAAACCCCTTCAAAATCTCGACTTGACAAACCAATGCTCCACGTCATAGACCATCTTATCATTATAGGTTACGAATGCAGATATATAGAGAGTAACTTTACCCTTCGTTAACTGAAACAAACAAACAAACAAACAAACAAACAAACCGCTCAACGGTTTCTTGTTAAAAAGCCTTCAGTGAGCTCATTGCGTAAAACTACCATATTCATTAACGTCATACGGAAAACACTGAATTTGTAATTGTAGGAATCGCTTTCCTGAAACTGATCAAACGAATTTATAGCAAAAGCATTCCTACAACTGGCGCAGCGACCGACCTCATTGCACCCTCATCATTACTGCCCAGCGTATCATTTCATTTATTTATCATAGCTAGAACCAGAGGATTCAGCGTTGCCAATGACTTACTTTAAGTAGTGGATGAATAAGTAGAGTGAAGGAAGTAATAAAAAGAGATGAAGCGTTGCTTGTGGCTCATCGTTTGCTGTCGAACATTCGTTCAGAAGAAATAATTTGCGATAAGTCTTACTTTTTCAAACGAAATATTTATTTCCACTTCATATATATATATATATATATATATATATATATATAAAATCGATGAGGAATAAATTTAGTCTAAATTTAGTCTGATTTAGTATGGAGTGTGAATTCTAAAAGTAAGTTAAATAGTTGTTGTATTTTCCGTAGAGTTTTATGACTTAATAAATATCCTGTTTACCTTTTTTCATTCGCTTTCATTTCATAATGATATAATATATATATATAATTCATGAGGTACAAAATTCGTCTGATTTAATAATAAGTGTGAGTGGTAAATATAAGGAATAAATTTAGTCCGATTTAGTATGGAGTGTGAATTCTAAAAGTAAGTTAAATAGTTGTTGTATTTTCCGTAGAGTTTTATGACTTAATAAATATTCTCTTTACCTTTTTTCACGCTCTTTCATTTCATAATGATATATATATATATATATATATATATATATATATATATATATATATATATATATATATATATATATATATATATATAAATATATATATATATATATATATATATATATATATATATATATATATATATATATATATAATTGATGAGGTACAAATTTCGTCTGATTTAATAATAAGTGTGAATGGTAAATATAAGTTAGATAGTTGTATTTTTCCTAGATTTTCATGACCTAACAAATATTTTCGGCTTACCTCTGTTTTCATTTGCCTTCATTTCTTTGCCTCTGATTACATGAAGGAAAAGGAAAATGACCTTCAGGAATTTAATGCTGCCAACCATAGACCATAATTTAACTCTAATATAGATATACATACATTCATACACACTTTATTAGTTAGGCTATTATTAATAATTTTTACACAAGGCTAAAGGGATTTCACTAAATGAACTTCAATTAGAGATTGTTCATTATTTTTCGTTTTAAATATATAAGTTTTTATAAAATTAGTACATATACTGTATAGTATAAACGGAATGCGTACAACACTCTCTTCATGGCGCGATTCTTTGATATAAATTGTACTGTAATTATTCCTATAATACTGTCAATGTAAACAGATTTTTCAAAAATTCTGAACAGGTTTCCTCGTAACCCACGCTGTAGAGACACAATGAACGCATCCACCACTTTCAGCGTATGATTCAACACTGAATAATTTTCCGCTCAAACTCCTCTTAAAAGTGTTTCATTTTCTTTTATAGTTTTAAGGACTGTTTTTATCAATGAGGTATTTAGGGAACGTGTGCGCATTAGAGAGGTAAACAGGAAGCTTAAAGCCTTTGTACATTTCGTTTTTCATTTTATTAGACATTTGAAGTTCTTATTCAATAACGGATTTTCGCGCCAGAATACAAAATATCTTCACAAATGATGAAATCTTTTCTGTAAGCTCAGTCATAAAATTAAGATTGAAAATTAAAAGGTACATGGGTGCAGGAACTTTCTAATTCACGACATCAAAGGTAACAGATAATATATGGAACCCCTATTTTCCATCTGAAATTAGCTGTGCGACACACACTCTTCACTTAGGAATTTACAGCATAAATACAAGTCGAATAAAATATACGAACACTAAAAAATAAAATTTTTAATAACCTTAAAATTTCTGCTCATAAATGTATATCTAAAGAACTTTCGCCTGGCGGAATCGCTATTTATTGCAAAACAGAAATTTAAAATCAATATAAAATTTAATCCTACACGGATGATGTCATTTTAATCACAGACTCTGTAGAATAACTGCAAGATGTATAAACAGATGGTGGAATATTCTTAGAGAATACGGAATGGCGTTTAGTGTGGCAAAGACGGAAAATATGTCATTAAAACGTGGAGGTTTATGCAGTTTATATCTAAATGAAATTCTATTAAATCAGGTCTCTAATTTGAAATACCATGGGGTGTAGTATAATGATGAAAATCTCACGCAGTCAGAAATAGTACACAGAATAACTAAATTCAGTAATAATTGTGGATACCTCTACCCACTCTTGAAGGATAAGAGTATACCGAAAGAGGTAAAGGTAACTACTCGTATTTTCAACACCATTCTTAAACCTATCTTGATATACGGGGCAGAAATTTGGACGCTAAAAAAAATAAAAAGTATTTGACATCTCTGGGGGTCGTGTTAGTACTGGAACTTCCTACCGTAAACTTGACTTTCAGCCGGTAAGACACAGGGTGTTTTAAGGGACATTTTCTTAGGAAAAAAAATAGCGTCCTATGGGCCGGGAAATACGGTATGTAAGACTTATGTAAACTTTAAAGAGTTGTTGCGAATATGCTCTTTCGTATATCTTATAGGCTACATTTCTCGACAGCTTTCTCTGTATCCCTATGCCACCATTTAAACTGTACCTCTGAAATTCCTCTTTTAAATTTGATTTTAAAGGAAGAGTATGTCTTCTGCGAAAACCAAACATAAAATTAAAAAACTTAGTGGAACTTTCAAAGTGAAACACTTAAAAAAGTCAGATCTGACTTTTTCGTTATTTTCTGTGTCATGATTCAGATTCCAAACTGTCTAGTTGTATTCGTTCAAATGTTAAATAATTTTAGGAATTAAGGTTATGGGATATTACAAAGCCTACAAGTTAAGTTCTAGAGTTTTACGGAAAATTATGTTGACTACAAATGTTTTCTATAACAGCTACAGTGGGTAGATTCATACCATTACAGTATATTACTCTGAAAAGCAGCCTCCAGCTTTCTGTTTATTTGTCCCATGTTTTTTCCCTTCTCTTTTACTTTTTAATTGTTTAATGTGTATATTGATAGATTACCGTATTTCCCGGCCCATAGGACGCTATTTTTTTTCCTAAAAATAATGTCCCTAAAAACACCCTGCGTCTTACCGGCCGAAGGTCAAGTTTACGGTAGGAAGTTCCAGTCCTAACATGACCCCAGAGATGTCAAATACAGTCCCCACATGACCCAGAAATACTTATACTGTACTATGCTTATATAATGAGCGTCCTATGGGCCGGGAAATACGGTAATTACTTCTCTTAATGAGGCAAGACTGGGATGTTGTATAGATAATATGAGAATAAATAACTTGGTCTATATCAATGATATGGTATTAATAAGCGCTTCAGTTAAAGGCCTCGATCATATTATAAAAATTTACAAAATTATATTCACAGAAACACGACATTAATTTTAATGTTACTAAAACTAAGGTTATGTAATTCCATCATAAAAGCTCAAGACAAACAATTAATATAATTTTCAAAATGAGAGACGAAACAACAGAGAAAGTACAAGAATTTAAGTATGGAAGTCAAATTATCACCAGCTCCTTCAGTAATAACTCAGACATAAGAAAACAATATCGAAGTTACTGTGCTAAAGCAAACATAATTATAAGGAACTTCAGATTCTCTACAAGCAAAGCAAAAACGCTCTTTTTCTGCACTAATATCTATGGGCAGCAACTACGAGTTAATTATAAAAAGATTCTTGCAGGACCCTAAATTTGTTTTGTGACAGATCATTTAGACTGCTGCATAAATTACCTCCAAGATGCTCAGCTTCTCAAATGTTCGCTAACTGCAACTTTTCCAGCATTGCTGAAGTAACAAGACGTGTTCAATGCAGTCTAATGAGAAGAATTCCAAACTCAGACAATCCAATTGTCCAAGCTATTCATCAGTCCTGTTTTGTCTCCTAAACTATGGACTTGTTGGTATGAAAGTGTTTGTCTGTAGCTACATTTAACACTAACTTTACATGTACTTCTTATCTTTATTTTTTAGTATTACCTTTCGGTAGTTGCTATTGTTAATTTTATTATTACTCATTTTCTTACTTGTATTTTTGTTATTTTTTCAGTCCTTTTTTTATTTTTTAAATTAATTGTTTAATTAGTTGTATCGTTTGTTAGCTTGAAAAGTGTACTTTTCTTTTTGTGGGATTTGTCTCCTGCCAATAAAGATTATCATTATTGTAGAGTATGTATATACGAAGTTTTAACCACTTTTCTTTTCCAGTAGTACCTGATGGTATAGAAGGACTCCAACTCTGGAGGGTCATATGTTAAATTATTTTTAGTAATAATTACTTTTAAATTCCTAAAGCCTTCAATTTTAAGATAAAACATACAGTATAACATAACAGTAAGGATGAAAGAAATGGAAGTGAATATATATTTATTGCATAGCAATTCAGTATACAAATTTAATAAATTCGGCTTCATGCCGAGTAATAATGGCTATCTAGCATCAGGTGCTAATTATCATGTAATATATATAAATGCGTGCCATTAAAATATGAATAAATATAATTCAACAATATCATATTTATTTGAAGTAAACATAAAATCAATGAAAAAACTTTTATACCATAAATATTTTAATATTTTAGTCCTGAAAGATAGAAAAGGGGTAATGGACCTTCTTTATGGATGGTAACATTCATGTTCTGGATCTAGAGGGTTCTGTATACAAATTATCCCAACGCACGAGATGGCACACTTTCTCCAGTATACAAACCCATTACTAGCTAAAAATGTACAATCAGCTTCTTCATGATTTTCGAATTCTGAACTGAGTGGAGGCTGGTAAGGCGCACTTTCAAAGGCTGTGTAAGGAGAAAGAAAGAGAAACAGCGTTTAAAAAAGAATTCTAATTGATGACTTTTTAAAAACTATAAGGCAATGTGCATTGACTTTTTACAGGGACATCTACTTTTTTATAGAAAATTTGAAGCATCATCATATGAAATTTTACTCTTACCTATTCCATCTTCCCACATTAAAACATTTTCCACTTCTTTATCGTTTACAGCATACCACACAGTCTCAGAGAGGAGGGTACTTGCAATTTGAGTCATAAACTGATGGTCATCCCATGATCGAGGGATAAATATCCTAGCGTTGTGGTCACTACAGAACTGAAGCCCATCCGTGTAATTTAATCCATAGGGTTCAATGATAAAGAAATTTCCATTGAACATCTCGCATTCAGCTCCTGTAGGACAAACCTCTGAAATATATGTTTCTGTTTAGAATGTTTCACAAATAAAATGCTCTGTCATATATAAAATACTTAAAATGTGAATTAGTTAATCGTAAAACAAGAAATTATTATGTGTACGTTACAGATAATAAAAGCTGATACTTCGAAACTTTAGATAACTTCAAACAACGGTTCAGGATCAACCTGCACCATTAAGTTAAATCACTTAATACTAAATACAAATGTATCATAAAAATGTATTATAATAATTGTCAAATATGTATTGTAATAGCTCTGGTAAAAAAAAAGTAAATAAATAAAAAAAAGAGATGTGGCAACAAGCCTGACCTAAGTGAAGTGAGGAATTATCACACGGAACAGTTGAAGGATTGAAAGGAGATGTATACTATAATATTGTGGATCTATTATTAGGGGTACTTCATGCCTCCAGAAGGATCATGGGAGTTCTAACTTCCTTAGGGTAATTCAACCAAGGAAGAAGTTACGGTAAACCAGGGGTTCTTTACTCTGGATGTAATTGGTTGTAATGCGTTACTATAGGCAGTTCTAGCGAGGGAAGGAAAACCTTAACACTAATGTTAAAGAAATGTATTTAAAAATGTACTTATAAGTTATGAACAACGTACATTAAATTCAAATAACCGAGCTGCAAGAACTATAAGAAGGAGCAAAAGACTAAGCCAACTGTAACTAGTACAAACGAAGCAACTGTATCAGTCCACAGCGTCATAGACAAATACCGGTTTCTTTTCAACCAGAAAACAAGACGAACAAGAACTAAAACAGATCCCGTAAGTGAGACCCCCTACAATAAGAGGCTTCAAAACACTAAATAAAATAACATGAAATATTAGCTAGCCAACGAATGCAAACTTTGTTTTATATAAAAATTTCTGAAAATCAGGTCTTAATTGTGACTCAATTTAAAACTGACGAAAGGTTTAGTAACAGTTAACACAGGCAGCTAAAATTCCAAGTAAACTGGGCTTATTACAATACCATACAGATGTTACCATTAAAAATTAAAAAACAAGTGTCAGTATGTTAAACATTTCAAATAAATTTTAAGATGTTACCAACCTTTCCGATTCAGGGGTACCATCAAATACTTAAGGTACATTCGAATCTAACGAAGTTATACTGTTAAATACAGTATATATATATATATATATTATATATATATATATATATATAGATATATTCACAGTATATTATAAAATGAAGATAGCGGTATAGCTAGAAGAATACAAACAAAATATGAAAAAAGAAAAAAAATCACCCAACTCTGAAGAAAAGATATAAGTATACGAAAACAAATAACCATTCAGAGAAATAGGTATAGTTCAATAAACATAACTAATATAATTAATGTATTAAATTAAAATTTTAAATTCTAGATTAAGTAGCAGATTTAACGTAAAATTATATCGAAAACCTATTAAACCGTGACACTAAATAGCGTTCCGAAAAAGGGGCATAATGATTAATAAAAAACATTAAAAAGTCTCTTCTTAAGGAAAGTTGTATCTCCTAAAATCTTATACGTGTGTAAAATGTTTTCTCTATATAATATTGAATTCTTCTATCACACAATTATTAAAGGAAATCGAAAATTTTAACACCAATGCATTACAAATTTAATTTCACCATACGATGAAATGTGGGAAATAGAAGAGATATTCCTAAATTAAAATAAAATAAAAGATTTAAAGACAGCAACTACATAAATTCAGCAGGAAAAGACTATTTTCAAGTGTATTTCATCATATCAGTTTGCCCTAGGAACATGTGAAACACTACAAAAATATATATAAAAAAGAGGAAATTTGGTTGATACTACATTTCACAACTAAAGAATTTTAGAACTCAGATTACTTCTGTACAGAGTATAATCAGTTATATTTAAGAGCACATAAGAATCACCGTTAAAATGCGCAAGAAAAAACAATTACACAATATAAAATTAATATTTACTAGTGAAAAGTGGCATAAACGTTGAAATAAGAGTAAAGAATGTCAAACAATCAATATATAAATTTTGTATGTATAAATATATTTAAACTATGTAATTTTGAAATACCTAAGTTTATTTTTCTAATAGGTTTCAAATGAAAACACATTTATCTTACCTTCTGGAGTGATAATTTCCTCACTTGTAGTTGTTATCTCAGTTGCTGGAGTTGGAAATGAAAATGGAATATTAACATAAAAAAATGTTTTCACACTTTCGAAGACAAATAAAAAATAATATCTTTTCTCAGTGTAGAAATTATGATTCATTTAGTTATTTGAATGAGTCAATTAACAGTATATTAGAAAACTGAAAGATTATATTTCATGTTTTAATTTTATTGGCTTACCTGATTCGGTTGTACTGAGAACAAGGATGGCAGAATCTTTAAAAAAAGATTTTTTTATATATATAAAATCTAATATTAGGGATTAAAATCCAATCTCTATGAACATTGATATTGAAACTCATATTTTACCTCATATATAGAAAAACTTCCACTTAATAAAGTTTTTAGATTTTTATAATAATAATAAGAATAATAATAATAAAAATAATAATATTTTAAAATCTTATTTATGAGATTGCAGTTGTTCATATTAATTATTAAATGTTTTATATAAGCAAAGTATATTTCACATCCTTTTATTAATATGTGTGTTAGGTTAATTGTTAAATATTTATTATAATAAAAATGTAAAGTCTTGCATATTATTACCTATTTAAAGCTTGGCTGCTCCAAATATAAAACAATTAAAATATATTCTCAAAGAGACGATTTCTCGAATGGGATTGTAAACTATTGGATTCATACCAAAATTGCAAATCAATAAACTTTCATACCATAGATGAAGAGTACTTACATAAGTCGTTAATTCGGTTCCACATATTATCTATACTAATTGATATGGCTTCCAGTCCACCGCAGCTTAAGGGTTCTGGTAAACTCAATTGTATTTCGGATCTTCTATCGAATTCTCTTGTTACCAAAGTATATACTATTTCTTGGGTTGATTTAGTCTGATACAATTGCTCGCTGATGTTCGTGTATTGGTTGAAATCGTCTAAAGTTTTTGTGGAGATTTAAATATTAATATAGAACTTACCAAAATTCAGACGTATACCACTTCAAAAACAATGATAAAAAATTCGTTATAATTTCATTACTTTATTTATATTTACCTAATAAGGAGCACATTTTACAATCCATTGTCCAATAGAAAATGTTGGTACAAGTATCGTTCCAGTTACATATCTCATTATCTAAACGACGCCTCTGAGCACGAAACTTCGCCTATGAAATAGTATGCAAAGAAACAATATTATCAAATGTTTTTTTTCTAAAATGTAGTAATAGTATACTTCATTTTAAAATTTTTGATTAAGTAAGAGATTTCTCCTACCTACAGTATGCATATAATACTTTTTATGTTATAGCGATAAACAACTCTGAAATCCTTTGCATAATGAGAAATTAATATAAAAATATCTATTGCTTATGAAATTTACTTCAATTTTATAATTAATTATTTAAAATGTTTTCCTCAAATCAAATTAATTCTTTTTCTCTCATTCTCTTTAAAGGAATTTCTTTCTTCTAAGCTGATGTACACCACAACGTAAATGATTCATTAGGATTAATATTCGTTAGCATAAAAAAAATATTATTAATTGCATCATTTTTAAAGCGCCAATGAGAAATACAAAACTTCTGCTTCAAAAACTTATTCTCGAGTTTTAGACAATTACTTCCATTTCTATTTAAAACTTGCGAAAACATAAATAAAAAAAAATGAAATTCCGCCTTCAAATAATTTTCCTTCTTATTGTAATCTCATTGATTTTTATTCCATCCGTCTCTTTAAAATTATACACTCTTTATTCTCATTAATTTTTCACTACTACTCAAAACAAAGGAAATATGTGAACCTATACAAAGTATTGTACAATCGATACTTAGTCTAAACTTAGTTTTAAGATTATATTTAAGAGCAGCTATGAATAACTGGTAAAAAGGCCACAACAAATAATTCAATAATATGCAATTAATATTTACCAGTGTAACTGAGAATTAACAATGAAATACAAGTAAAGAGTTTGAAACAATCACTACATATAAAAAGTATGTAATTTTAAATATCAAACTTTCTTTTAACGTCTCAAAGTGGTATAAAATGAACATAGATTTAACTCACCTTCTGGAGTGATAGTTTCTTCGCTTGTAGTTGTCATTTCAGTACCTAGTTTAGGAAATGAAAGTAAAAAAATTATATAATTAATTTTTTGATAATTTCGGAAATAAAGGAGAGTGCAGCACTACGAATAAAGCTTGTGGTCAATATACTCACTGGAGTAAGTGAATGTCTTAAAAATATTGAAAAATAATACCGTTCTGTCTTTATGTAAAACGAGCATATATATAAATTACACAAATAATAACTACACACACATACACATCATTTTTGTGAATGTCTTTAGGGAAATTAAAAGAAAATAGTGTTTACAAAAATACCGTACATTATATTTTAAATTTCTCTTAAGCTGTCTAATATTTGTACTGTATAAACATTACGTATCTATGGTACACTTATGGTACCTATTTTACCCATAGTAAACAAAACTATTTACTTTACTGCATTACCTGATTCGGTGATACTGATAGAAGGTATGGCTGAATCTATAAAAAATAAAAAATATGGTTGAAATTTAAAACTAAGGATGATATAAATGTTCATGAAAATTGACGTTCAGTCAGCAATTTCACATGATTTGAAATAAAAATATTAAATTCTTCCTCCCAGTTGAGCTTGAATATTTTTTAGGTTAATAAGGATAATATTTTTAAATGTTGGTGTGCTTAATTTTGATTATGAGTTTTTTGTTGTTGAAATTATTAAACGTCTGATATAATCAAATAGGTTTCATTCCTTTTTCTTAATAGATGAATTAACTTTATTGTGTTAATCAGAATTTATAACGCATGTATAAAATATTAAATGTTTCGCCTCTTTAAATCTAAGCTGAAGGAGTGTAAATAAAAATAAAAATATCCTGAACCAACATCTTTCACAGATTATATTTCATAAATTATTTGACTCGTACAACAGTAGTGAAAGAATTAAATTTGTTACCGTAGATATGGAATACTTACATAAGTCGTTAATTCGGTGCCTCATATTATTTATAATATTTGATATGTTTTCATTTCCACCACAGGACAAGGGTTCTGCTAAATTCATTTTTATTTGGTATCTTCGATCGAATTCTCTTGTAACCAAAGTATATACTAATTCTTGGGATGATTTAGTCTCATACATATTCTCGGAGATATTCGTGTATTGGCTGAAGTCGTCTATAGTTGTGTGAAGATTACAATATTAATAGAGGAATCGCCTATATTCGGACATATACAGTACAACTTGAAAAACAGTGATACAGAAATGCATTGTAATTTAATTAATTTATATTTACCTAATAAAGAGCACATTTTGCAATCCAATGACCAGTAGAAACTGTTGATACACGCATCGTTCCAGTTACATATCTCATTACTTCTAGATGACGCTTCGGAACAAGACACTTCAGCTATAAAATAATATCCAAACAAAACAGTATTATCATGTAGTTTTAGCGAAACAACTATTTAAAATACTTTTTTGACATTCTGGTTTACGTAACACACTTCTCGTACAATTGTATCTAAAAGCTATTAAACCATGGCAGTAAATAACCTTCTATAATGGCATGCATAATGATAAAAAAAATAGAAAAAATGTCCCTTCTTTAGGAAACTTATGGATGTGTGAAATATTTTCTCCAAATAATATTAAATTCTTCTCTCAAACACTCATTAAAGGAAATCGAATATTTTAACTTGCATGCATCACGAAGTTAATTCCTCCCTACCATAATAAGTGGGGAATATAATAGATATTTCTTAAATAATAAATTTTAAAGCGTTAAAGACAGCAACTACATAATTAGCAGGAAAAAACTATTTTCAAATGCATTTGATTAAAACAATTTGCAGTTTGAACTTGTTAAAAAACATAAAAATATTCTGTATATATAAAATATGGGAAATTTGCCTGCTATTACTTGCAACAACTAAAGACTTTTTAGAACTCAGATTACTTTTGTACAGAGTATAATCAGTTATATTTAAGAGCAGATAAGAACCACCGTTAAAATTCGCCACAACAAACAATTACACACTATACAATTAATATTTACCGGCATTAACGTTGAAAAATAAGCAAAGAATGTTAAGCAATCATTATATAAATATACTTTCTATATCTATACTGTATATATTTAAACTATGTAATTTTCAAATACAGTACCTAATTTTATTTTCCTAATTGGTTTCAAATGAAAATACATTTATCTCACCTTCTGGAATGATAATTTCCACACTTGTAGTTGTCATCTCAGTTGCTAGAGATGAAAAATTTTGGAAATGAAAATGGAATAGTAACATAAAAACAGGTTTTCACACTTCGAAGGCAAATAAAAAATATATATTTTCTCAGTGTAGTATTTGAAATATAAGTGAAGAATCAAACAATCATATATAAATATACTTTCTATGCGTACATATATATATTTAAACTATGTAATTTTGAAATACCTAAGTTTATTTTTCTAATTGGTTTTAAGTGAAAATACATTTATCTTACCTTGTGGAGTGATAATTTCTTCACTTGTAGTTGTCATCTCAGTTGCTAGAGTTGGAAATGAAAATGGAATTGTAACATACAAAAATGTTTTCACACTTTCGAAAGCAAATATAAAATAATATCTTTTCTCACTGTAGCAATTATGATTGATTTAGTTATTTGAATGAGTCAATTTACAATTTAAGAAAACTGAAAGATTATATTTCATGTTTTAATTTTATTGGCTTACCTGATTCGGTTGTACTGAGAACAAGCATGGCAGAATCTTAAAAAAAGATTTTTTTATATATATAAAATCTAATATTAGGGATTAAAATCCAATCTCTATGAACATTGATATTGAAACTCATTTTTACCTCATATATAGAAAAACTTCCACTTAAAAAGTTTTTAGATTTTTATAATAATAATAAGAATAATAATAATAAAAATAATAATATTTAAAATCTTATTTATGAGATTGCAGTTGTTCATATTAATTATTAAATGTTTATATTATATAAGCAAAGTATATTTCACATCCTTTTATTAATATGTGTGTTAGGTTAATTATTAAATATTTATTATAATAAAAATGTAAAGTCTTGCATATTATTACCTATTTAAAGCTTGGCTGCTCCAAATATAAAAAATTAAAAATATTCTCAAAGAGACGATTTCTCGAATTGTATTGTAAATTATTGGATTCATACAACAATTGCAAATGAATAAACTTTCATACCATAGATGAAGAGTACTTACATAAGTCGTTAATTCGGTTCCACATATTATCTATACTAATTGATATGGCTTCCAGTCCACCGCAGCTTAAGGGTTCTGGTAAACTCAATTGTATTTCGGATCTTCTATCGAATTCTCTTGTTACCAAAGTATATACTATTTCTTGGGTTGATTTAGTCTGATACAATTGCTCGCTGATGTTCGTGTATTGGTTGAAATCGTCTAAAGTTTTTGTGGAGATTTAAATTAATATAGAACTTACCAAATTCAGACGTATACCACTTCAAAAACAATGAAAAAATTCGTTATAATTTCATTACTTTATTTATATTTACCTAATAAGGAGCACATTTTACAATCCATTGTCCAATAGAAAATGTTGGTACAAGTATCGTTCCAGTTACATATCTCATTACTTCTAAACGACGCCTCTGAGCACGAAACTTCGCCTATGAAATAGTATGCAAAGAAACAATATTATCAAATGTTTTTTTTCTAAAATGTGTAATAGTATACTTCATTTTAAAATTTTTGATTAAGTAAGAGATTTCTCCTACCTACAGTATGCATATAATACTTTTTATGTTATAGCGATAAACAACTCTGAAATCCTTTGCATAATGAGAAATTAATATAAAAATATCTATTGCTTATGAAATTTACTTCAATTTTATAATTAATTATTTAAAATGTTTTCCTCAAATCAAATTAATTCTTTTTCTCTCATTCTCTTTAAAGGAATTTCTTTCTTCTAAGCTGATGTACACCACAACGTAAATGATCATTAGGATTAATATTCGTTAGCATAAAAAAAATATTATTAATTGCATCATTTTTAAAGCGCCAATGAAAATACAAAACTTCTGCTTCAAAAACTTATCTCGAGTTTTAGACAATTACTTCCATTTCTATTTAAAACTTGCGAAAACATAAATAAAAAAAAACGAAATTCCGCCTTCAAATAATTTTCTTCTTATTGTAATCTCATTGATTTTTATTCCATCCGTCTCTTTAAAATTATACACTCTTTATTCTCATTAATTTTTCACTACTACTCAAAACAAAGGAAATATGTGAACCTATACAAAGTATTGTACAATCGATACTTAGTCTAAACTTAGTTTTAAGGTTATTTAAGAGCAGCTATGAATAACTGGTAAAAAGGCCACAACAAATAATTCAATAATATGCAATTAATATTTACCAGTGTAACTGAGAATTAACAATGAAATACAAGTAAAGAGTTTGAAACAATCACTACATATAAAAAGTATGTAATTTTAAATATCAAACTTTCTTTAAACGTCTCAAAGTGGTATAAAATGAACATAGATTTAACTCACCTTCTGGAGTGATAGTTCTTCGCTTGTAGTTGTCATTTCAGTACTAGTTTAGGAAATGAAAGTAAAAAAATTATATAATTAATTTTTTGATAATTTCGGAAATAAAGGAGAGTGCAGCACTACGAATAAAGCGTGTGGTCAATATACTCACTGGAGTAAGTGAATGTCTTAAAAATATTGAAAAATAATACCGTTCTGTCTTTATGTAAAACGAGCATATATATATAAATTACACAAATAATAACTACACACATACACATCATTTTTGTGAATGTCTTTAGGGAAATTAAAAGAAAATAGTGTTACAAAAATACCGTACATTTATTTTAAATTCTCTTAAGCTGTCTAATATTTGTACTGTATAAACATTACGTATCTAGGTACACTTTATGGTACCTATTTTACCATAGTAAACAAAACTATTTACTTTACTGCATTACCTGATTCGGTGATACTGATAGAAGGTATGGCTGAATCTATAAAAAATAAAAAATATGGTTGAAATTTAAAACTAAGGATGATATAAATGTTCATGAAAATTGACGTTCAGTCAGCAATTTCACATGATTTGAAATAAAAATATTAAATTCTTCCTCCCAGTTGAGATTGAATATTTTTTAGGTTAATAAGGATAATATTTTTAAATGTTGGTGTGCTTAATTTTGATTATGAGTTTTTTGTTGTTGAAATTATTAAACGTCTGATATAATCAAATAGGTTTCATTCCTTTTCTTAATAGATGAATTAACTTTATTGTGTTAATCAGAATTTATAACGCATGTATAAAATATTAAATGTTTCGCCTCTTTAAATCTAAGCTGAAGGAGTGTAAATAAAAATAAAAATATCCTGAACCAACATCTTTCACAGATTATATTTCATAAATTATTTGACTCGTACAACAGTAGTGAAAGAATTAAATTTTTACGTAGATATGGAATACTTACATAAGTCGTTAATTCGGTGCCTCATATTATTTATAATATTTGATATGTTTTCATTTCCACCACAGGACAAGGGTTCTGCTAAATTCATTTTTATTTGGTATCTTCGATCGAATTCTCTTGTAACCAAAGTATATACTAATTCTTGGGATGATTTAGTCTCATACATATTCTCGGAGATATTCGTGTATTGGCTGAAGTCGTCTATAGTTGTGTGAAGATTACAATATTAATAGAGGAATCTCCTATATTCGGACATATACAGTACAACTTGAAAAACAGTGATACAGAAATGCATTGTAATTTAATTAATTTATATTTACCTAATAAAGAGCACATTTTGCAATCCAATGACCAGTAGAAACTGTTGATACACGCATCGTTCCAGTTACATATCTCATTACTTCTAGATGACGCTTCGGAACAAGACACTTCAGCTATAAAATAATATCCAAACAAAACAGTATTATCATGTAGTTTTAGCGAAACAACTATTTAAAATACTTTTTTGACATTCTGGTTTACGTAACACACTTCTCGTACAATTGTATCTAAAAGCTATTAAACCATGGCAGTAAATAACCTTCTATAATGGCATGCATAATGATAAAAAAAAATAGAAAAAATGTCCCTTCTTTAGGAAACTTATGGATGTGTGAAATATTTTCTCCAAATAATATTAAATTCTTCTCTCAAACACTCATTAAAGGAAATCGAATATTTTAACTTGCATGCATCACGAAGTTAATTCCTCCCTACCATAATAAGTGGGGAATATAATAGATATTTCTTAAATAATATAAATTTTAAAGCGTTAAAGACAGCAACTACTAATGTTCAGCAGGAAAAAACTATTTTCAAATGTATTTGATTAAAACAATTTGCAGTTTGAACTTGTTAAAAAACATAAAAATATTCTGTATATATAAAATATGGGAAATTTGCCTGCTATTACTTGCAACAACTAAAGACTTTTTAGAACTCAGATTACTTTTGTACAGAGTATAATCAGTTATATTTAAGAGCAGATAAGAACCACCGTTAAAATTCGCCACAACAAACAATTACACACTATACAATTAATATTTACCGGCATTAACGTTGAAAAATAAGCAAAGAATGTTAAGCAATCATTATATAAATATACTTTCTATATCTATACTGTATATATTTAAACTATGTATTTTCAAATACAGTACCTAATTTATTTTCCTAATTGGTTTCAAATGAAAATACATTTATCTCACCTTCTGGAATGATAATTTCCACACTTGTAGTTGTCATCTCAGTTGCTAGAGATGAAAAATTTTGGAAATGAAAATGGAATAGTAACATAAAAACAGGTTTTCACACATTCGAAGGCAAATTAAAAAATATATATTTTCTCAGTGTAGTATTTGAAATATAAGTGAAGAATGCCAAACAATCAATATATAAATATACTTTCTATGCGTAATATATATATTTAAACTATGTAATTTTGAAATACCTAAGTTTATTTTTCTAATTGATTTTAAGTGAAAATACATTTATCTTACCTTGTGGAGTGATAATTTCTTCACTTGTAGTTGTCATCTCAGTTGCTAGAGTTGGAAATGAAAATGGAATTGTAACATACAAAAATTTTTACTTTCGAAAGCAAATATAAAATAATATCTTTTCTCACTGTAGCAATTATGATTGATTTAGTTATTTGAATGAGTCAATTTACACAATTTAAGAAAACTGAAAGATTATATTTCATGTTTTAATTTTATTGGCTTACCTGATTCGGTTGTACTGAGAACAAGCATGGCAGAATCTTTAAAAAAAGATTTTTTATATATATAAAATCTAATATTAGGGATTAAAATCCAATCTCTATGAACATTGATATTGAAACTCATGTTTTACCTCATATATAGAAAAACTTCCACTTAATAAAGTTTTTAGATTTTTATAATAATAATAAGAATAATAATAATAAAAATAATAATATTTAAAATCTTATTTATGAGATTGCAGTTGTTCATATTAATTATTAAATGTTCTTATTATATAAGCAAAGTATATTTCACATCCTTTTATTAATATGTGTGTTAGATTAATACTAAATATTTATTATAATAAAAATGTAAATTCTTGCATATTATTACCTATTTAAAGCTTGGCTGCTCCAAATATAAAAAAATATAAAATATTCTCAAAGAGACGATTTCTCGAATTGTATTGTAAATTATTGGATTCATACAACAATTGCAAATGAATAATCTTTCATACCATAGATGAAGAGTACTTAAAGTCGTTAATTCGGTTCCACATATTATCTATACTAATTGATATGGCTTCCAGTCCACCGCAGCTTAAGGGTTCTGGTAAACTCAATTGTATTTCGGATCTTCTATCGAATTCTTGTTACCAAAAGTATATACTATTTCTTGGGTTGATTTAGTCTGATACAATTGCTCGCTGATGTTCGTGTATTGGTTGAAATCGTCTAAAGTTTTGTGGAGATTTAAATATTAATATAGAACTTACCAAATTCAGACGTATACCACTTCAAAAACAATGATAAAAAATTCGTTATAATTTCATTACTTTATTTATATTTACCTAATAAGGAGCACATTTTACAATCCATTGTCCAATAGAAAATGTTGGTACAAGTATCGTTCCAGTTACATATCTCGTTACTTCTAAACGACGCCTCTGAGCACGAAACTTCGCCTATGAAATAGTATGCAAAGAAACAATATTATCAAATGTTTTTTTCTAAAATGTACTAATAGTATACTTCATTTTAAAATTTTGATTAAGTAAGAGATTTCTCCCACCTACAGTATGCATATAATACTTTTTATGTTATAGCGATAAACAACTCTGAAATCCTTTGCATAATGAGAAATTAATATAAAATATCTATGCTTATGAAATTTATTTCAATTTTATAATAATTATTTAAATGTTTTCCTCAAATCAAATTAATTCTTTTTCTCTCATTCTCTTAAAGGAATTTCTTTCTTCTAAGCTGATGTACAACCACAACGTAATGATTCATAGGATTAATATTCGTTAGCATAAAAATAATATTATTAATTGCATCATTTTTAAAAGCGCCAATGAGAAATACAAAACTTCTGCATCAAAACTTCATCTCGAGTTTTAGACAATTACTTCCATTTCTATTTAAAACTTGCGAAAACATAAATAAAAAAAAACGAAATTCCGCCTCAAATAATTTTTCTTCTTATTGAATCTCATTGATTTTTTATTCCATCCGTCTCTTTCAATTATACACATCTTATTCATTAATTCACTACTACTCAAAACAAAGGAAATATGTGAACCTATACAAAGTACTGTACAATCGATACTTAGTCTAACTTAGTTTTAAGGTTTGTTTAAGAGCAGCTATGAATAACCGGTAAAAGGCCACAACAAATAATTCAATGATATGCAATTATATTTACCAGTGTAACTGAGAATTAACAATGAAAATACAAGTAAAGAGTTTGAAACAATCACTACATATAAAAAGTATGTAATTTAAAATATCAAACTTTCCTTTAATGTCTCAAAAGTGGTATAAAATGAACATAGATTTAACTCACCTTCTGAGTGATAGTTTCTTCGCTTGTAGTGTGATTTCAGTACCTAGTTTAGGAAATGAAGTAAAAAAATTATATAATTAATTTTTTGACAATTTCGGAAATAAGGAGAGTGCAGCACTACGATAAAGCTTGTGGTCAATATACTCACTGGAGTAAGTGAATGTCTTAAAAATATTGAAAAATATACCGTTCTGTCTTTATGTAAAACGAGCATACATATATATAAATACACAAATAATAACTACACACACATACACATCATTTTTGTGAATGTCTTTCAGGGAAATTAAAAGAAAATAGTGTTTACAAAAATACCGTACATTATATTTTAATTTCTCTTAAGCTGTCTAATATTTGTACTATAAACATTATGTATCTAGGTACATTTATGGTACCTATTTTACCCATAGTAAACAAACTATTTACTTTACTGCATTACCTGTTTCGGTGTACTGATAGAAGGTATGGCTGAATCTATAAAAAAAAAAATATGGTTGAAATTTAAACTAAGGATGATATAAATGTTCATGAAAATTGACGTTCAGTCAGCCAATTCACATGATTGAAATAAAATATTAAATTCTTCCTCCCAGTTGAGATTGAATATTTTTTAGGGAATAAGGATAATATTTTAAATGTTGGTGTGCTTAATTTTCATTATGAGTTTTTTTGTTGTTGAAATTATTAAACGTCTGATATAATCAAATAGGTTTCATTCCTTTTCTTAATGGATGAATTAACTTTATTGTGTTAATCAGAATTTATAACGCATGTATAAAATATTAAATGTTTCGCCTCTTTAAATCTAAGCTGAAGGAGTGTAAATAAAAATAAAAATATCCTGAACCAACATCTTTCACAGATTATATTTCATAAATTATTTGACTCGTACAACAGTAGTGAAAGAATTAAATTTTTACCGTAGATATGGAATACTTACATAAGTCGTTAATTCGGTGCCACATATTATTTATAATATTTGATATGTTTTCATTTCCACCACAGGACAAGGGTTCTGCTAAATTCATTTTTATTTGGTATCTTCGATCGAATTCTCTTGTAACCAAAGTATATACTAATTCTTGGGATGATTTAGTCTCATACATATTCTCGGAGATATTCGTGTATTGGCTGAAGTCGTCTATAGTTGTGTGAAGATTACAATATTAATAGAGGAATCGCCTATATTCGGACATATACAGTACAACTTGAAAAACAGTGATACAGAAATGCATTGTAATTTAATTAATTTATATTTACCTAATAAAGAGCACATTTTGCATCCAATGACCAGTAGAAACTGTTGATACACGCATCGTTCCAGTTACATATCTCATTACTTCTAGATGACGCTTCGGAACAAGACACTTCAGCTATAAATAATATCCAAACAAAACAGTATTATCATGTAGTTTTAGCGAAACAACTATTTAAAATACTTTTTTGACATTCTGGTTTACGTAACACACTTCTCGTACAATTGTATCTAAAAGCTATTAAACCATGGCAGTAAATAACCTTCTATAATGGCGTGCATAATGATAAAAAAATAGAAAAAATGTCCTTCTTTAGGAAACTTATGGATGTGTGAAATATTTTCTCCAAATAATATTAAATTCTCTCTCAAACACTCATTAAAGGAAATCGAAATTTTTTAACTTGCATGCATCACGAAGTTAATTCCTCCCTACATAATAAGTGGGGAATATAATAGATATTTCTTAAATAATATAAATTTTAAAGCGTTAAAGACAGCAACTACATAATGTCAGCAGGAAAAAACTATTTTCAAATGCATTTGATTAAAACAATTTGCAGTTTGAACTTGTTAAAAACATAAAAATATCTGTATATATAAAATATGGGAAATTTGCCTGCTATTACTTGCAACAACTAAAGACTTTTTAGAACTCAGATTACTTTTGTACAGAGTATAATCAGTTATATTTAAGAGCAGATAAGAACCACCGTTAAAATTCGCCACAACAAACAATTACACACTATACAATTAATATTTACCGGCATTAACGTTGAAAAATAAGCAAAGAATGTTAAGCAATCATTATATAAATATACTTTCTATATCTATACTGTATATATTTAAACTATGTCATTTTCAAATACAGTACCTAATTTTATTTTCCTAATTGGTTTCAAATGAAAATACATTTATCTCACCTTCTGGAATGATAATTTCCACACTTGTAGTTGTCATCTCAGTTGCTAGAGATGAAAAATTTTGGAAATGAAAATGGAATAGTAACATAAAAACAGGTTTTCACACTTTCGAAGGCAAATTAAAAAATATATATTTTCTCAGTGTAGTATTTGAAATATAAGTGAAGAATGTCAAACAATCAATATATAAATATACTTTCTATGCGTATATTATATATTTAAACTATGTAATTTTGAAATACCTAAGTTTATTTTTCTAATTGATTTTAAGTGAAAATACATTTATCTTACCTTCTGGAGTGATAATTTCTTCACTTGTAGTTGTCATCTCAGTTGCTAGAGTTGGAAATGAAAATGGAATTGTAACATACAAAAATGTTTTCATACTTTCGAAAGCAAATATAAAATAATATCTTTTCTCACTGTAGCAATTATGATTCATTTAGTTATTTGAATGAGTCAATTTACACAATTTAAGAAAACTGAAAGATTATATTTCATGTTTTAATTTTATTGGCTTACCTGATTCGGTTGTACTGAGAACAAGCATGGCAGAATCTTTAAAAAAAGATTTTTTTATATATATAAAATCTAATATTAGGGATTAAAATCCAATCTCTATGAACATTGATATTGAAACTCATTTTACCTCATATAGAAAAACTTCCACTTAATAAAGTTTTTAGATTTTTATAATAATAATAAGAATAATAATAATAAAAATAATAATATTTTAAAATCTTATTTATGAGATTGCAGTTGTTCATATTAATTATTAAATGTTCATATTATATAAGCAAAGTATATTTCACATCCATTTTATTAATATGTGTGTTAGGATTAATTATTAAATATTTATTATAATAAAAATGTAAAGTCTTGCATATATTACCTATTTAAAGCTTGGCTGCTCCAAATATAAAAAATAAAAAATATTCTCAAAGAGACGATTTCTCGAATTGTATTGTAAATTATTGGATTCATACAACAATTGCAAATGAATAACTTTCATACCATAGATGAAGAGTACTTACATAAGTCGTTAATTCGGTTCCACATATTATCTATACTAATTGATATGGCTTCCAGTCCACCGCAGCTTAAGGGTTCTGGTAAACTCAATTGTATTTCGGATCTTCTATCGAATTCTCTTGTTACCAAAGTATATACTATTTCTTGGGTTGAGTTAGTCTGATACAATTGCTCGCTGATGTTCGTGTATGGTTGAAATCGTCTAAAGTTTTTGTGGAGATTTAAATATTAATATAGAACTTACCAAAATTCAGACGTATACCACTTCAAAAACAATGATAAAAAATTCGTTATAATTTCATTACTTTATTTATATTTACCTAATAAGGAGCACATTTTACAATCCATTGTCCAATAGAAAATGTTGGTACAAGTATCGTTCCAGTTACATATCTATTACTTCTAAACGACGCCTCTGAGCACGAAACTTCGCCTATGAAATAGTATGCAAAGAAACAATATTATCAAATTTTTTTTTCTAAAATGTACTAATAGTATACTTCATTTTAAAATTTTTGATTAAGTAAGAGATTTCTCCTACCTACAGTATGCATATAATACTTTTTATGTTATAGCGATAAACAACTCTGAAATCCTTTGCATAATGAGAAATTAATATAAAAATATCTATTGCTTATGAAATTTACTTCAATTTTATAATTAATTATTTAAAATGTTTTCCTCAAATCAAATTAATTCTTTTTCTATCATTCTCTTTAAAGGAATTTCTTTCTTCTAAGCTGATGTACACCACAACGTAAATGATTCATTAGGATTAATATTCGTTAGCATAAAATAAATATTATTAATTGCATCATTTTTAAAGCGCCAATGAGAAATACAAAACTTCTGCAAAAAAAACTTATTCTCGAGTTTTAGACAATTACTTCCATTTCTATTTAAAACTTGCGAAAACATAAATAAAAAAAAACGAAATTCCGTTTTCAAATAATTTTCCTTCTTATTGTAATCTCATTGATTTTTATTCCATCCGTCTCTTTAAAATTATACACTCTTTATTCTCATTAATTTTTCACTACTACTCAAAACAAAGGTAATATGTGAACCTATACAAAGTACTGTACAATCGATACTTAGTCTAAACTTAGTTTTAAGGTTATATTTAAGAGCAGCTATGAATAACCGGTAAAAAGGCCACAACAAATAATTCAATAATATGCAATTAATATTTACCAGTGTAACTGAGAATTAACAATGAAATACAAGTAAAGAGTTTGAAACAATCACTACATATAAAAAGTATGTAATTTTAAATATCAAACTTTCTTTAAGTCTCAAAGTGGTATAAAATGAACATAGATTTAACTCACCTTCTGGAGTGATAGTTTCTTCGCTTGTAGTTGTCATTTCAGTACCTAGTTTAGGAAATGAAAGTAAAAAAAATTATATAATTAATTTTTTGACAATTTCGGAAATAAAGGAGAGTGCAGCACTACGAATAAAGCTTGTGGTCAATATACTCACTGGAGTAAGTGAATGTCTTAAAAATATTGAAAAATAATACCGTTGTGTCTTTATGTAAAACGAGCATATATATAAATTACACAAATAATAACTACACACACATACACATCATTTTTGTGAATGTCTTTAGGGAAATTAAAAGAAAATAGTGTTTACAAAAATACCGTACATTATATTTTAAATTTCTCTTAAGCTGTCTAATATTTGTACTGTATAAACATTACGTATCTATGGTACATTTATGGTACCTATTTTACCCATAGTAAACAAAACTATTTACTTTACTGCATTACCTGATTCGGTGGTACTGATAGAAGGTATGGCTGAATCTATAAAAAAGAAAAAATATGGTTGAAATTTAAAACTAAGGATGATATAAATGTTCATGAAAATTGACGTTCAGTCAGCAATTTCACATGATTTGAAATAAAAATATTAAATTCTTCCTCCCAGTTGAGATTGAATATTTTTTAGGGAAATAAGGATAATATTTTTAAATGTTGGTGTGCTTAATTTTGATTATGAGTTTTTTGTTGTTGAAATTATTAAACGTCTGATATAATCAAATAGGTTTCATTCCTTTTTCTTAATGGATGAATTAACTTTATTGTGTTAATCAGAATTTATAACGCATGTATAAAATATTAAATGTTTCGCCTCTTTAAATCTAAGCTGAAGGAGTGTAAATAAAAATAAAAATATCCTGAACCAACATCTTTCACAGATTATATTTCATAAATTATTTGACTCGTACAACAGTAGTGAAAGAATTAAATTTTTTACCGTAGATATGGAATACTTACATAAGTCGTTAATTCGGTGCCACATATTATTTATAATATTTGATATGTTTTCATTTCCACCACAGGACAAGGGTTCTGCTAAATTCATTTTTATTTGGTATCTTCGATCGAATTCTCTTGTAACCAAAGTATATACTAATTCTTGGGATGATTTAGTCTCATACATATTCTCGGAGATATTCGTGTATTGGCTGAAGTCGTCTATAGTTGTGTGAAGATTACAATATTAATAGAGGAATCTCCTATATTCGGACATATACGGTACAACTTGAAAAACAGTGATACAGAAATGCATTGTAATTTAATTAATTTATATTTACCTAATAAGGAGCACATTTTGCAATCCAATGACCAGTAGAAACTGTTGATACACGCATCGTTCCAGTTACATATCTCATTACTTCTAGATGACGCTTCGGAACAAGACACTTCAGCTATAAAATAATATCCAAACAAAACAGTATTATCATGTAGTTTTAGCGAAACAACTATTTAAAATACTTTTTTGACATTCTGGTTTACGTAACACACTTCTCGTACAATTGTATCTAAAAGCTATTAAGCCATGGCAGTAAATAACCTTCTATAATGGCGTGCATAATGATAACAAAAATAGAAAAAATGTCACTTCTTTAGGAAACTTATGGATGTGTGAAATATTTTCTCCAAATAATATGACATTCCTCTCTCAAACACTCATTAAAGGAAATCGAATTTTTTAACTTGCATGCATCACGAAGTTAATTCCTCCCTACGATAATAAGTGGGGAATATAATAGATATTTCTTAAATAATATAAATTTTAAAGCGTTAAAGACAGCAACTACATAATGTCAGCAGGAAAAAACTATTTTCAAATGTATTTGATTAAAACAATTTGCAGTTTGAACTTGTTAAAAAACATAAAAATATACTGTATATATAAAATATGGGAAATTTGCCTGCTATTACTTGCAACAACTAAAGACTTTTTAGAACTCAGATTACTTTTGTACAGAGTATAATCAGTTATATTTAAGAGCAGATAAGAACCACCTTTAAAATTCGCCACAACAAACAATTACACACTATACAATTAATATTTACCGGCATTAACGTTGAAAAATAAGCAAAGAATGTTAAGCAATCATTATATAAATATACTTTCTATATCTATACTGTATATATTTAAACTATGTCATTTTCAAATACAGTACCTAATTTTATTTTCCTAATTGGTTTCAAATGAAAATACATTTATCTCACCTTCTGGAATGATAATTTCCACACTTGTAGTTGTCATCTCAGTTGCTAGAGATGAAAAATTTTGGAAATGAAAATGGAATAGTAACATAAAAACAGGTTTTCACACTTTCGAAGGCAAATAAAAAAATATATATTTTCTCAGTGTAGTATTTGAAATATAAGTGAAGAATGCCAAACAATCAATATATAAATATACTTTCTATGCGTATATATATATTTAAACTATGTAATTTTGAAATACCTAAGTTTATTTTTCTAATTGGTTTTAAGTGAAAATACATTTATCTTACCTTGTGGAGTGATAATTTCTTCACTTGTAGTTGTCATCTCAGTTGCTAGAGTTGGAAATGAAAATGGAATTGTAACATACAAAAATGTTTTCACACTTTCGAAAGCAAATATAAAATAATATCTTTTCTCACTGTAGCAATTATGATTCATTTAGTTATTTGAATGAGTCAATTTACAATTTAAGAAAACTGAAAGATTATATTTCATGTTTTAATTTTATTGGCTTACCTGATTCGGTTGTACTGAGAACAAGCATGGCAGAATCTTTAAAAAAAGATTTTTTATATATATAAAATCTAATATTAGGGATTAAAATCCAATCTCTATGAACATTGATATTGAAACTCATGTTTTACCTCATATATAGAAAACTTCCACTTAATAAAGTTTTTAGATTTTTATAATAATAATAAGAATAATAATAATAAAAATAATAATATTTTAAAATCTTATTTATGAGATTGCAGTTGTTCATATTAATTATTAAATGTTTATATTATATAAGCAAAGTATATTTCAATCCTTTTATTAATATGTGTGTTAGTTAATTATTAAATATTTATTAATAAAAATGTAAAGTCTTGCATATTATTACCTATTTAAAGCTTGGCTGCTCCAAATATAAAAAAATAAAAAATATTCTCAAAGAGACGATTTCTCGAATTGTATTGTAAATTATTGGATTCATACAACAATTGCAAATGAATAATCTTTCATACCATAGATGAAGAGTACTTACATAAGTCGTTAATTCGGTTCCACATATTATCTATACTAATTGATATGGCTTCCAGTCCACCGCAGCTTAAGGGTTCTGGTAAACTCAATTGTATTTCGGATCTTCTATCGAATTCTCTTGTTACCAAAGTATATACTATTTCTTGGGTTGATTTAGTCTGATACAATTGCTCGCTGATGTTCGTGTATTGGTTGAAATCGTCTAAAGTTTTTGTGGAGATTTAAATATTAATATAGAACTTACCAAAATTCAGACGTATACCACTTCAAAAACAATGATAAAAAATTCGTTATAATTTCATTACTTTATTTATATTTACCTAATAAGGAGCACATTTTACAATCCATTGTCCAATAGAAAATGTTGGTACAAGTATCGTTCCAGTTACATATCTCATTACTTCTAAACGACGCCTCTGAGCACGAAACTTCGCCTATGAAATAGTATGCAAAGAAACAATATTATCAAATGTTTTTTTCTAAAATGTAGTAATAGTATACTTCATTTTAAAATTTTTGATTAAGTAAGAGATTTCTCCTACCTACAGTATGCATATAATACTTTTTATGTTATAGCGATAAACAACTCTGAAATCCTTTGCATAATGAGAAATTAATATAAAAATATCTATTGCTTATGAAATTTACTTCAATTTTATAATTAATTATTTAAAATGTTTTCCTCAAATCAAATTAATTCTTTTTCTCTCATTCTCTTTAAAGGAATTTCTTTCTTCTAAGCTGATGTACACCACAACGTAAATGATTCATTAGGATTAATATTCGTTAGCATAAAAAAAATATTATTAATTGCATCATTTTTAAAGCGCCAATGAGAAATACAAAACTTCTGCTTCAAAAACTTCATTCTCGAGTTTTAGACAATTACTTCCATTTCTATTTAAAACTTGCGAAAAAATAAAAAAAAAACGAAATTCCGCCTTCAAATAATTTTCTTCTTATTGTAATCTCATTGATTTTATTCCATCCGTCTCTTTAAAATTATACACACTTTATTCTCATTAATTTTTCACTACTACTCAAAACAAAGGAAATATGTGAACCTATACAAAGTACTGTAAATCGATACTTAGTCTAAACTTAGTTTAAGGTTATGTTTAAGAGCAGCTATGAATAACCGGTAAAAAGGCCACAACAAATAATTCAATAATATGCAATTAATATTTACCAGTGTAACTGAGAATTAACAA
This sequence comes from Bathynomus jamesi, assembly GCA_023014485.1. Classification (NCBI taxonomy): domain Eukaryota; kingdom Metazoa; phylum Arthropoda; class Malacostraca; order Isopoda; family Cirolanidae; genus Bathynomus; species Bathynomus jamesi. Next base: position 245,994 of record JAJOZX010005213.1, read on the forward strand.
TGAAATACAAGTAAAGAGTTTGAAACAATCACTACATATAAAAAGTATGTAATTTTAAATATCAAACTTTCTTTTAACGTCTCAAAGTGGTATAAAATGAACATAGATTTAACTCACCTTTGGAGTGATAGTTTCTTCGCTTGTAGTTGTCATTTCAGTACCTAGTTTAGGAAATGAAAGTAAAAAAATTATATAATTAATTTTTGACAATTTCGGAAATAAAGGAGAGTGCAGCACTAAGAATAAAGCTTGTGGTCAATATACTCACTGGAGTAAGTGAATGTCTTAAAAATATTGAAAAATAATACCGTTCTGTCTTTATGTAAAACGAGCATATATATAAATTACACAAATAATAACTACACACACATACACATCATTTTTGTGAATGTCTTTAGGGAAATTAAAAGAAAATAGTGTTTACAAAAATACCGTACATTATATTTTAAATTTCTCTTAAGCTGTCTAATATTTGTACTGTATAAACATTACGTATCTATGGTACATTTATGGTACCTATTTTACCCATAGTAAACAAAACTATTTACTTTACTGCATTACCTGATTCGGTGGTACTGATAGAAGGTATGGCTGAATCTATAAAAAAGAAAAAATATGGTTGAAATTTAAAACTAAGGATGATATAAATGTTCATGAAAATTGACGTTCAGTCAGCAATTTCACATGATTTGAAATAAAATATTAAATTCTTCCTCCCAGTTGAGATTGAATATTTTTTAGGAATAAGGATAATATTTTTAAATGTTGGTGTGCTTAATTTTGATTATGAGTTTTTTGTTGTTGAAATTATTAAACGTCTGATATAATCAAATAGGTTTCATTCCTTTTTCTTAATGGATGAATTAACTTTATTGTGTTAATCAGAATTTATAACGCATGTATAAAATATTAAATGTTTCGCCTCTTTAAATCTAAGCTGAAGGAGTGTAAATAAAAAAAAAATATCCTGAACCAACATCTTTCACAGATTATATTTCATAAATTATTTGACTCGTACAACAGTAGTGAAAGAATTAAATTTGTTACCGTAGATATGGAATACTTACATAAGTCGTTAATTCGGTGCCTCATATTATTTATAATATTTGATATGTTTTCATTTCCACCACAGGACAAGGGTTCTGCTAAATTCATTTTTATTTGGTATCTTCGATCGAATTCTCTTGTAACCAAAGTATATAATTCTTGGGATGATTTAGTCTCATACATATTCTCGGAGATATTCGTGTATTGGCTGAAGTCGTCTATAGTTGTGTGAAGATTACAATATTAATAGAGGAATCGCCTATATTCGGACATATACAGTACAACTTGAAAAACAGTGATACAGAAATGCATTGTAATTTAATTAATTTATATTTACCTAATAAGAGCACATTTTGCAATCCAATGACCAGTAGAAACTGTTGATACACGCATCGTTCCAGTTACATATCTCATTACTTCTAGATGACGCTTCGGAACAAGACACTTCAGCTATAAAATAATATCCAAACAAAACAGTATTATCATGTAGTTTTAGCGAAACAACTATTTAAAATACTTTTTTGACATTCTGGTTTACGTAACACACTTCTCGTACAATTGTATCTAAAAGCTATTAAACCATGGCAGTAAATAACCTTCTATAATGGCGTGCATAATGATAAAAAAATAGAAAAAATGTCCCTTCTTTAGGAAACTTATGGATGTGTGAAATATTTTCTCCAAATAATATTAAATTCTTCTCTCAAACACTCATTAAAGGAAATCGAATATTTTAACTTGCATGCATCACGAAGTTAATTCCTCCCTACCATAATAAGTGGGGAATATAATAGATATTTCTTAAATAATATAAATTTTAAAGCGTTAAAGACAGCAACTACATAATGTTAGCAGGAAAAAACTATTTTCAAATGCATTTGATTAAAACAATTTGCAGTTTGAACTTGTTAAAAACCATAAAAATATTCTGTATATATAAAATATGGGAAATTTGCCTGCTATTACTTGCAAACAACAAGACTTTTTAGAACTCAGATTACTTTTGTACAGAGTATAATCAGTTATATTTAAGAGCAGATAAGAACCACCGTTAAAATTCGCCACAACAAACAATTACACACTATACAATTAATATTTACCGGCATTAACGTTGAAAAATAAGCAAAGAATGTTAAGCAATCATTATATAAATATACTTTCTATATCTATACTGTATATATTTAAACTATGTCATTTTCAAATACAGTACCTAATTTTATTTTCCTAATTGGTTTCAAATGAAAATACATTTATCTCACCTTCTGGAATGATAATTTCCACACTTGTAGTTGTCATCTCAGTTGCTAGAGATGAAAAATTTTGGAAATGAAAATGGAATAGTAACATAAAAACAGGTTTTCACACTTTCGAAGGCAAATTAAAAAATATATATTTCTCAGTGTAGTATTTGAAATATAAGTGAAGAATGTCAAACAATCAATATATAAATATACTTTCTATGCGTATATATATATTTAAACTATGTAATTTTGAAATACCTAAGTTTATTTTTCTAATTGATTTTAAGTGAAAATACATTTATCTTACCTTCTGGAGTGATAATTTCTTCACTTGTAGTTGTCATCTCAGTTGCTAGAGTTGGAAATGAAAATGGAATTGTAACATACAAAAATGTTTTCACTTTCGAAAGCAAATATAAAATAATATCTTTTCTCACTGTAGCAATTATGATTCATTTAGTTATTTGAATGAGTCAATTTACACATTTAAGAAAACTGAAAGATTATATTTCATGTTTTAATTTTATTGGCTTACCTGATTCGGTTGTACTGAGAACAAGCATGGCAGAATCTTTAAAAAAAGATTTTTTTATATATAAAATCTAATATTAGGGATTAAAATCCAATCTCTATGAACATTGATATTGAAACTCATTTTACTCATATATAGAAAACTTCCACTTAATAAAGTTTTTAGATTTTTATAATAATAATAAGAATAATAATAATAAAAATAATAATATTTTAAAATCTTATTTATGAGATTGCAGTTGTTCATATTAATTATTAAATGTTCTATATTATATAAGCAAAGTATATTTCACATCCTTTTATTAATATGTGTGTTAGATTAATTATTAAATATTTATTATAATAAAAATGTAAAGTCTTGCATATTATTACCTATTTAAAGCTTGGCTGCTCCAAATATAAAAAAATAAAAAATATTCTCAAAGAGACGATTTCTCGAATTGTATTGTAAATTATTGGATTCATACAACAATTGCAAATGAATAATCTTTCATACCATAGATGAAGAGTACTTACATAAGTCGTTAATTCGGTTCCACATATTATCTATACTAATTGATATGGCTTCCAGTCCACCGCAGCTTAAGGGTTCTGGTAAACTCAATTGTATTTCGGATCTTCTATCGAATTCTCTTGTTACCAAAGTATATACTATTTCTTGGGTTGATTTAGTCTGATACAATTGCTCGCTGATGTTCGTGTATTGGTTGAAATCGTCTAAAGTTTTTGTGGAGATTTAAATATTAATATAGAACTTACCAAATTCAGACGTATACCACTTCAAAAACAATGATAAAAAATTCGTTATAATTTCATTACTTTATTATATTTACCTAATAAGGAGCACATTTTACAATCCATTGTCCAATAGAAAATGTTGGTACAAGTATCGTTCCAGTTACATATCTCGTTACTTCTAAACGACGCCTCTGAGCACGAAACTTCGCCTATGAAATAGTATGCAAAGAAACAATATTATCAAATGTTTTTTTTCTAAAATGTAGTAATAGTATACTTCATTTTAAAATTTTTGATTAAGTAAGAGATTTCTCCTACCTACAGTATGCATATAATACTTTTTATGTTATAGCGATAAACAACTCTGAAATCCTTTGCATAATGAGAAATTAATATAAAAATATCTATTGCTTATGAAATTATTTTATAATTAATTATTTAAAATGTTTTCCACAAATCAAATTAATTCTTTTTCTCTGATTCTCTTTAAAGGAATTTCTTTCTTCTAAGCTGATGTACACCACAACGTAATGATTCATTAGGATTAATATTCGTTAGCATAAAAAAAATATTATTAATTGCATCATTTTTAAAGCGCCAATGAGAAATACAAAACTTCTGCTTCAAAAACTTATTCTCGAGTTTTAGACAATTACTTCCATTTCTATTTAAAACTTGCGAAAACATAAATAAAAAAAAACGAAATTCCGCCTTCAAATAATTTCCTTCTTATTGTAATCTCATTGATTTTTATTCCATCCGTCTCTTTAAAATTATACACTTTATTCTCATTAATTTTTCACTACTACTCAAAACAAAGGAAATATGTGAACCTATACAAAGTACTGTAAATCGATACTTAGTCTAAACTTAGGTTTAAGGTTATGTTTAAGAGCAGCTATGAATAACCGGTTAAAAAGGCCACAACAAATAATTCAATAATATGCAATTAATATTTACCAGTGTAACTGAGAATTAACAATGAAATACAAGTAAAGAGTTTGAAACAATCACTACATATAAAAAGTATGTAATTTTAAATATCAAACTTTTTAACGTCTCAAAGTGGTATAAAATGAACATAGATTTAACTCACCTTCTGGAGTGATAGTTTCTTCGCTTGTAGTTGTCATTTCAGTACCTAGTTTAGGAAATGAAAGTAAAAAAATTATATAATTAATTTTTTGATAATTTCGGAAATAAAGGAGAGTGCAGCACTAAGAATAAAGCTTGTGGTCAATATACTCACTGGAGTAAGTGAATGTCTTAAAAATATTGAAAAATAATACCGTTCTGTCTTTATGTAAAACGAGCATATATATAAATTACACAAATAATAACTACACACACATACACATCATTTTGTGAATGTCTTTAGGGAAATTAAAAGAAAATAGTTTACAAAAATACCGTACATTATATTTTAAATTTCTCTTAAGCTGTCTAATATTTGTACTGTATAAACATTACGTATCTATGGTACACTTATGGTACCTATTTTACCCATAGTAAACAAAACTATTTACTTTACTGCATTACCTGATTCGGTGGTACTGATAGAAGGTATGGCTGAATCTATAAAAAAGAAAAAATATGGTTGAAATTTAAAACTAAGGATGATATAAATGTTCATGAAATTGACGTTCAGTCAGCAATTTCACATGATTTGAAATAAAAATATTAAATTCTTCCTCCCAGTTGAGATTGAATATTTTTTAGGTTAATAAGGATAATATTTTTAAATGTTGGTGTGCTTAATTTTGATTATGAGTTTTTTGTTGTTGAAATTATTAAACGTCTGATATAATCAAATAGGTTTCATTCCTTTTCTTAATGGATGAATTAACTTTATTGTGTTAATCAGAATTTATAACGCATGTATAAAATATTAAATGTTTCGCCTCTTTAAATCTAAGCTGAAGGAGTGTAAATAAAAATAAAAATATCCTGAACCAACATCTTTCACAGATTATATTTCATAAATTATTTGACTCGTACAACAGTAGTGAAAGAATTAAATTTTTACCGTAGATATGGAATACTTACATAAGTCGTTAATTCGGTGCCTCATATTATTTATAATATTTGATATGTTTTCATTTCCACCACAGGACAAGGGTTCTGCTAAATTCATTTTTATTTGGTATCTTCGATCGAATTCTCTTGTAACCAAAGTATATACTAATTCTTGGGATGATTTAGTCTCATACATATTCTCGGAGATATTCGTGTATTGGCTGAAGTCGTCTATAGTTGTGTGAAGATTACAATATTAATAGAGGAATCGCCTATATTCGGACATATACAGTACAACTTGAAAAACAGTGATACAGAAATGCATTGTAATTTAATTAATTTATATTTACCTAATAAAGAGCACATTTTGCAATCCAATGACCAGTAGAAACTGTTGATACACGCATCGTTCCAGTTACATATCTCATTACTTCTAGATGACGCTTCGGAACAAGACACTTCAGCTATAAAATAATATCCAAACAAAACAGTATTATCATGTAGTTTTAGCGAAACAACTATTTAAAATACTTTTTTGACATTCTGGTTTACGTAACACGCTTCTCGTACAATTGTATCTAAAAGCTATTAAACCATGGCAGTAAATAACCTTCTATAATGGCGTGCATAATGATAAAAAAAATAGAAAAAATGTCCCTTCTTTAGGAAACTTATGGATGTGTGAAATATTTTCTCCAAATAATATTAAATTCTTCTCTCAAACACTCATTAAAGGAAATCGAATATTTTAACTTGCATGCATCACGAAGTTAATTCCTCCCTACCATAATAAGTGGGGAATATAATAGATATTTCTTAAATAATATAAATTTTAAAGCGTTAAAGACAGCAACTACATAATGTTAGCAGGAAAAAACTATTTTCAAATGCATTTGATTAAAACAATTTGCAGTTTGAACTTGTTAAAAACCATAAAAATATTCTGTATATATAAAATATGGGAAATTTGCCTGCTATTACTTGCAACAACTAAAGACTTTTTAGAACTCAGATTACTTTTGTACAGAGTATAATCAGTTATATTTAAGAGCAGATAAGAACCACCGTTAAAATTCGCCACAACAAACAATTACACACTATACAATTAATATTTACCGGCATTAACGTTGAAAAATAAGCAAAGAATGTTAAGCAATCATTATATAAATATACTTTCTATATCTATACTGTATATATTTAAACTATGTCATTTTCAAATACAGTACCTAATTTTATTTTCCTAATTGGTTTCAAATGAAAATACATTTATCTCACCTTCTGGAATGATAATTTCCACACTTGTAGTTGTCATCTCAGTTGCTAGAGATGAAAAATTTTGGAAATGAAAATGGAATAGTAACATAAAAACAGGTTTTCACACTTTCGAAGGCAAATAAAAAAATATATATTTTCTCAGTGTAGTATTTGAAATATAAGTGAAGAATGCCAAACAATCAATATATAAATATACTTTCTATGCGTATATATATATTTAAACTATGTAATTTTGAAATACCTAAGTTTATTTTTCTAATTGATTTAAGTGAAAATACATTTATCTTACCTTCTGGAGTGATAATTTCTTCACTTGTAGTGTCATCTCAGTTGCTAGAGTTGGAAATGAAAATGGAATTGTAACATACAAAAATGTTTTCATACTTTCGAAAGCAAATATAAAATAATATCTTTTCTCACTGTAGCAATTATGATTCATTTAGTTATTTGAATGAGTCAATTTACACAATTTAAGAAAACTGAAAGATTATATTTCATGTTTTAATTTTATTGGCTTACCTGATTCGGTTGTACTGAGAACAAGCATGGCAGAATCTTTAAAAAAAGATTTTTTTATATATATAAAATCTAATATTAGGGATTAAAATCCAATCTCTATGAACATTGATATTGAAACTCATGTTTTACCTCATATATAGAAGAACTTCCACTTAATAAAGTTTTTAGATTTTTATAATAATAATAAGAATAATAATAATAAAAATAATAATATTTTAAAATCTTATTTATGAGATTGCAGTTGTTCATATTAATTATTAAATGTTCATATTATATAAGCAAAGTATATTTCACATCCTTTTATTAATATGTGTGTTAGATTAATTATTAAATATTTATTATAATAAAAATGTAAATTCTTGCATATTATTACCTATTTAAAGCTTGGCTGCTCCAAATATAAAAAAATAAAAAATATTCTCAAAGAGACGATTTCTCGAATTGTATTGTAAATTATTGGATTCATACAACAATTGCAAATGAATAATCTTTCATACCATAGATGAAGAGTACTTACATAAGTCGTTAATTCGGTTCCACATATTATCTATACTAATTGATATGGCTTCCAGTCCACCGCAGCTTAAGGGTTCTGGTAAACTCAATTGTATTTCGGATCTTCTATCGAATTCTCTTGTTACCAAAGTATATACTATTTCTTGGGTTGATTTAGTCTGATACAATTGCTCGCTGATGTTCGTGTATTGGTTGAAATCGTCTAAAGTTTTTGTGGAGATTTAAATATTAATATAGAACTTACCAAATTTCAGACGTATACCACTTCAAAAACAATGATAAAAAATTCGTTATAATTTCATTACTTTATTTATATTTACCTAATAAGGAGCACATTTTACAATCCATTGTCCAATAGAAAATGTTGGTACAAGTATCGTTCCAGTTACATATCTCGTTACTTCTAAACGACGCCTCTGAGCACGAAACTTCGCCTATGAAATAGTATGCAAAGAAACAATATTATCAAATGTTTTTTTTCTAAAATGTAGTAATAGTATACTTCATTTTAAAATTTTTGATTAAGTAAGAGATTTCTCCTACCTACAGTATGCATATAATACTTTTTATGTTATAGCGATAAACAACTCTGAAATCCTTTGCATAATGAGAAATTAATATAAAAATATCTATTGCTTATGAAATTTACTTCAATTTATAATTAATTATTTAAAATGTTTTCCTCAAATCAAATTAATTCTTTTCTCTCATTCTCTTTAAAGGAATTTCTTTCTTCTAAGCTGATGTACACCACAACGTAAATGATTCATTAGGATTAATATTCGTTAGCAAAAAAAAATATTATTAATTGCATCATTTTTAAAGCGCCAATGAGAAATACAAAACTTCTGCTTCAAAAACTTATTCTCGAGTTTAGACAATTACTTCCATTTCTATTTAAAACTTGCGAAAACATAATAAAAAAAAAACGAAATTCCGCCTTCAAATAATTTTCTTCTTATTGTAATCTCATTGATTTTTATTCCATCCGTCTCTTTAAAATTATACACTCTTTATTCTCATTAATTTTTCACTACTACTCAAAACAAAGGAAATATGTGAACCTATACAAAGTACTGTAAAATCGATACTTAGTCTAAACTTAGGTTTAAGGTTATATTTAAGAGCTGCTATGAATAACCGGTAAAAAGGCCACAACAAATAATTCAATAATATGCAATTAATATTTACCAGTGTAACTGAGAATTAACAATGAAATACAAGTAAAGAGTTTGAAACAATCACTACATATAAAAAGTATGTAATTTTAAATATCAAACTTTCCTTTAAGTCTCAAAGTGGTATAAAATGAACATAGATTTAACTCACCTTCTGGAGTGATAGTTTCTTCGCTTGTAGTTGTCATTTCAGTACCTAGTTTAGGAAATGAAAGTAAAAAAATTATATAATTAATTTTTTGATAATTTCGGAAATAAAGGAGAGTGCAGCACTAAGAATAAAGCTTGTGGTCAATATACTCACTGGAGTAAGTGAATGTCTTAAAAATATTGAAAAATAATACCGTTCTGTCTTTATGTAAAACGAGCATATATATAAATTACACAAATAATAACTACACACACATACACATCATTTTTGTGAATGTCTTTAGGGAAATTAAAAGAAAATAGTGTTTACAAAAATACCGTACATTATATTTTAAATTTCTCTTAAGCTGTCTAATATTTGTACTGTATAAACATTACGTATCTATGGTACACTTATGGTACCTATTTTACCCATAGTAAACAAAACTATTTACTTTACTGCATTACCTGATTCGGTGGTACTGATAGAAGGTATGGCTGAATCTATAAAAAAGAAAAAATATGGTTGAAATTTAAAACTAAGGATGATATAAATGTTCATGAAAATTGACGTTCAGTCAGCAATTTCACATGATTTGAAATAAAAATATTAAATTCTTCCTCCCAGTTGAGATTGAATATTTTTTAGGTTAATAAGGATAATATTTTTAAATGTTGGTGTGCTTAATTTTGATTATGAGTTTTTTGTTGTTGAAATTATTAAACGTCTGATATAATCAAATAGGTTTCATTCCTTTTTCTTAATGGATGAATTAACTTTATTGTGTTAATCAGAATTTATAACGCATGTATAAAATATTAAATGTTTCGCCTCTTTAAATCTAAGCTGAAGGAGTGTAAATAAAAATAAAAATATCCTGAACCAACATCTTTCACAGATTATATTTCATAAATTATTTGACTCGTACAACAGTAGTGAAAGAATTAAATTTGTTACCGTAGATATGGAATACTTACATAAGTCGTTAATTCGGTGCCTCATATTATTTATAATATTTGATATGTTTTCATTTCCACCACAGGACAAGGGTTCTGCTAAATTCATTTTTATTTGGTATCTTCGATCGAATTCTCTTGTAACCAAAGTATATACTAATTCTTGGGATGATTTAGTCTCATACATATTCTCGGAGATATTCGTGTATTGGCTGAAGTCGTCTATAGTTGTGTGAAGATTACAATATTAATAGAGGAATCGCCTATATTCGGACATATACAGTACAACTTGAAAAACAGTGATACAGAAATGCATTGTAATTTAATTAATTTATATTTACCTAATAAGAGCACATTTTGCAATCCAATGACCAGTAGAAACTGTTGATACACGCATCGTTCCAGTTACATATCTCATTACTTCTAGATGACGCTTCGGAACAAGACACTTCAGCTATAAAATAATATCCAAACAAAACAGTATTATCATGTAGTTTTAGCGAAACAACTATTTAAAATACTTTTTTGACATTCTGGTTTACGTAACACACTTCTCGTACAATTGTATCTAAAAGCTATTAACCATGGCAGTAAATAACCTTCTATAATGGCGTGCATAATGATAAAAAAATAGAAAAAATGTCCCTTCTTTAGGAAACTTATGGATGTGTGAAATATTTTCTCCAAATAATATTAAATTCTTCTCTCAAACACTCATTAAAGGAAATCGAATTTTAACTTGCATGCATCACGAAGTTAATTCCTCCCTACATAATAAGTGGGGAATATAATAGATATTTCTTAAATAATATAAATTTTAAAGCGTTAAAGACAGCAACTACATAATGTAGCAGGAAAAAACTATTTTCAAATGCATTTGATTAAAACAATTTGCAGTTTGAACTTGTTAAAAACATAAAAATATTCTGTATATATAAAATATGGGAAATTTGCCTGCTATTACTTGCAACAACTAAAGACTTTTTAGAACTCAGATTACTTTTGTACAGAGTATAATCAGTTATATTTAAGAGCAGATAAGAACCACCGTTAAAATTCGCCACAACAAACAATTACACACTATACAATTAATATTTACCGGCATTAACGTTGAAAAATAAGCAAAGAATGTTAAGCAATCATTATATAAATATACTTTCTATATCTATACTGTATATATTTAAACTATGTCATTTTCAAATACAGTACCTAATTTTATTTTCCTAATTGGTTTCAAATGAAAATACATTTATCTCACCTTCTGGAATGATAATTTCCACACTTGTAGTTGTCATCTCAGTTGCTAGAGATGAAAAATTTTGGAAATGAAAATGGAATAGTAACATAAAAACAGGTTTTCACACTTTCGAAGGCAAATTAAAAAATATATATTTTCTCAGTGTAGTATTTGAAATATAAGTGAAGAATGTCAAACAATCAATATATAAATATACTTTCTATGCGTATATATATATATTTAAACTATGTAATTTTGAAATACCTAAGTTTATTTTTCTAATTGATTTTAAGTGAAAATACATTTATCTTACCTTCTGGAGTGATAATTTCTTCACTTGTAGTTGTCATCTCAGTTGCTAGAGTTGGAAATGAAAATGGAATTGTAACATACAAAAATGTTTTCATACTTTCGAAAGCAAATATAAAATAATATCTTTTCTCACTGTAGCAATTATGATTCATTTAGTTATTTGAATGAGTCAATTTACAATTTAAGAAAACTGAAAGATTATATTTCATGTTTTAATTTTATTGGCTTACCTGATTCGGTTGTACTGAGAACAAGCATGGCAGAATCTTTAAAAAAAGATTTTTTTATATATATAAAATCTAATATTAGGGATTAAAATCCAATCTCTATGAACATTGATATTGAAACTCATTTTACCTCATATATAGAAAACTTCCACTTAATAAAGTTTTTAGATTTTTATAATAATAATAAGAATAATAATAATAAAAATAATAATATTTAAAATCTTATTTATGAGATTGCAGTTGTTCATATTAATTATTAAATGTTCTATATTATATAAGCAAAGTATATTTCACATCCTTTTATTAATATGTGTGTTAGATTAATTATTAAATATTTATTATAATAAAAATGTAAATTCTTGCATATTATTACCTATTTAAAGCTTGGCTGCTCCAAATATAAAAAAATAAAAAATATTCTCAAAGAGACGATTTCTCGAATTGTATTGTAAATTATTGGATTCATACAACAATTGCAAATGAATAATCTTTCATACCATAGATGAAGAGTACTTACATAAGTCGTTAATTCGGTTCCACATATTATCTATACTAATTGATATGGCTTCCAGTCCACCGCAGCTTAAGGGTTCTGGTAAACTCAATTGTATTTCGGATCTTCTATCGAATTCTCTTGTTACCAAAGTATATACTATTTCTTGGGTTGATTTAGTCTGATACAATTGCTCGCTGATGTTCGTGTATTGGTTGAAATCGTCTAAAGTTTTTGTGGAGATTTAAATATTAATATAGAACTTACCAAATTCAGACGTATACCACTTCAAAAACAATGATAAAAAATTCGTTATAATTTCATTACTTTATTTTATTTACCTAATAAGGAGCACATTTTACAATCCATTGTCCAATAGAAAATGTTGGTACAAGTATCGTTCCAGTTACATATCTCATTACTTCTAAACGACGCCTCTGAGCACGAAACTTCGCCTATGAAATAGTATGCAAAGAAACAATATTATCAAATGTTTTTTTTCTAAAATGTAGTAATAGTATACTTCATTTTAAAATTTTTGATTAAGTAAGAGATTTCTCCTACCTACAGTATGCATATAATACTTTTTATGTTATAGCGATAAACAACTCTGAAATCCTTTGCATAATGAGAAATTAATATAAAAATATCTATTGCTTATGAAATTTACTTCAATTTTATAATTAATTATTTAAAATGTTTTCCTCAAATCAAATTAATTCTTTTTCTCTCATTCTCTTTAAAGGAATTTCTTTCTTCTAAGCTGATGTACACCACAACGTAAATGATTCATTAGGATTAATATTCGTTAGCATAAAAAAAATATTATTAATTGCATCATTTTTAAAGCGCCAATGAGAAATACAAAACTTCTGCTTCAAAAACTTATTCTCGAGTTTTAGACAATTACTTCCATTTCTATTTAAAACTTGCGAAAACATAAATAAAAAAAAAACGAAATTCCGCCTTCAAATAATTTTCCTTCTTATTGTAATCTCATTGATTTTTATTCCATCCGTCTCTTTAAAATTATACACTCTTTATTCTCATTAATTTTTCACTACTACTCAAAACAAAGGAAATATGTGAACCTATACAAAGTACTGTACAATCGATACTTAGTCTAAACTTAGTTTTAAGGTTATATTTAAGAGCAGCTATGAATAACCGGTAAAAAGGCCACAACAAATAATTCAATAATATGCAATTAATATTTACCAGTGTAACTGAGAATTAACAATGAAATACAAGTAAAGAGTTTGAAACAATCACTACATATAAAAAGTATGTAATTTTAAATATCAAACTTTCTTTTAACGTCTCAAAGTGGTATAAAATGAACATAGATTTAACTCACCTTCTGGAGTGATAGTTTCTTCGCTTGTAGTTGTCATTTCAGTACCTAGTTTAGGAAATGAAAGTAAAAAAATTATATAATTAATTTTTTGATAATTTCGGAAATAAAGGAGAGTGCAGCACTACGAATAAAGCTTGTGGTCAATATACTCACTGGAGTAAGTGAATGTCTTAAAAATATTGAAAAATAATACCGTTCTGTCTTTATGTAAAACGAGCATATATATAAATTACACAAATAATAACTACACACACATACACATCATTTTTGTGAATGTCTTTAGGGAAATTAAAAGAAAATAGTGTTTACAAAAATACCGTACATTATATTTTAAATTTCTCTTAAGCTGTCTAATATTTGTACTGTATAAACATTACGTATCTATGGTACACTTATGGTACCTATTTTACCCATAGTAAACAAAACTATTTACTTTACTGCATTACCTGATTCGGTGGTACTGATAGAAGGTATGGCTGAATCTATAAAAAAGAAAAAATATGGTTGAAATTTAAAACTAAGGATGATATAAATGTTCATGAAAATTGACGTTCAGTCAGCAATTTCACATGATTTGAAATAAAAATATTAAATTCTTCCTCCCAGTTGAGATTGAATATTTTTTAGGAAATAAGGATAATATTTTTAAATGTTGGTGTGCTTAATTTTGATTATGAGTTTTTTGTTGTTGAAATTATTAAACGTCTGATATAATCAAATAGGTTTCATTCCTTTTTCTTAATGGATGAATTAACTTTATTGTGTTAATCAGAATTTATAACGCATGTATAAAATATTAAATGTTTCGCCTCTTTAAATCTAAGCTGAAGGAGTGTAAATAAAAATAAAAATATCCTGAACCAACATCTTTCACAGATTATATTTCATAAATTATTTGACTCGTACAACAGTAGTGAAAGAATTAAATTTTTACCGTAGATATGGAATACTTACATAAGTCGTTAATTCGGTGCCTCATATTATTTATAATATTTGATATGTTTTCATTTCCACCACAGGACAAGGGTTCTGCTAAATTCATTTTTATTTGGTATCTTCGATCGAATTCTCTTGTAACCAAAGTATATACTAATTCTTGGGATGATTTAGTCTCATACATATTCTCGGAGATATTCGTGTATTGGCTGAAGTCGTCTATAGTTGTGTGAAGATTACAATATTAATAGAGGAATCGCCTATATTCGGACATATACAGTACAACTTGAAAAACAGTGATACAGAAATGCATTGTAATTTAATTAATTTATATTTACCTAATAAGGAGCACATTTTGCAATCCAATGACCAGTAGAAACTGTTGATACACGCATCGTTCCAGTTACATATCTCATTACTTCTAGATGACGCTTCGGAACAAGACACTTCAGCTATAAAATAATATCCAAACAAAACAGTATTATCATGTAGTTTTAGCGAAACAACTATTTAAAATACTTTTTTGACATTCTGGTTTACGTAACACACTTCTCGTACAATTGTATCTAAAAGCTATTAAACCATGGCAGTAAATAACCTTCTATAATGGCGTGCATAATGATAAAAAAAATAGAAAAAATGTCCCTTCTTTAGGAAACTTATGGATGTGTGAAATATTTTCTCCAAATAATATTAAATTCTTCTCTCAAACACTCATTAAAGGAAATCGAATATTTTAACTTGCATGCATCACGAAGTTAATTCCTCCCTACATAATAAGTGGGGAATATAATAGATATTTCTTAAATAATATAAATTTTAAAGCGTTAAAGACAGCAACTACATAATTCAGCAGGAAAAAACTATTTTCAAATGCATTTGATTAAAACAATTTGCAGTTTGAACTTGTTAAAAACATAAAAATATTCTGTATATATAAAATATGGGAAATTTGCCTGCTATTACTTGCAACAACTAAAGACTTTTTAGAACTCAGATTACTTTTGTACAGAGTATAATCAGTTATATTTAAGAGCAGATAAGAACCACCGTTAAAATTCGCCACAACAAACAATTACACACTATACAATTAATATTTACCGGCATTAACGTTGAAAAATAAGCAAAGAATGTTAAGCAATCATTATATAAATATACTTTCTATATCTATACTGTATATATTTAAACTATGTCATTTTCAAATACAGTACCTAATTTTATTTTCCTAATTGGTTTCAAATGAAAATACATTTATCTCACCTTCTGGAATGATAATTTCCACACTTGTAGTTGTCATCTCAGTTGCTAGAGATGAAAAATTTTGGAAATGAAAATGGAATAGTAACATAAAAACAGGTTTTCACACTTTCGAAGGCAAATTAAAAAATATATATTTTCTCAGTGTAGTATTTGAAATATAAGTGAAGAATGTCAAACAATCAATATATAAATATACTTTCTATGCGTATATATATATTTAAACTATGTAATTTTGAAATACCTAAGTTTATTTTTCTAATTGATTTTAAGTGAAAATACATTTATCTTACCTTCTGGAGTGATAATTTCTTCACTTGTAGTTGTCATCTCAGTTGCTAGAGTTGGAAATGAAAATGGAATTGTAACATACAAAAATGTTTTCATACTTTCGAAAGCAAATATAAAATAATATCTTTTCTCACTGTAGCAATTATGATTCATTTAGTTATTTGAATGAGTCAATTTACACAATTTAAGAAAACTGAAAGATTATATTTCATGTTTTAATTTTATTGGCTTACCTGATTCGGTTGTACTGAGAACAAGCATGGCAGAATCTTTAAAAAAAGATTTTTTTATATATATAAAATCTAATATTAGGGATTAAAATCCAATCTCTATGAACATTGATATTGAAACTCATGTTTTACCTCATATATAGAAAAACTTCCACTTAATAAAGTTTTTAGATTTTTATAATAATAATAAGAATAATAATAATAAAAATAATAATATTTTAAAATCTTATTTATGAGATTGCAGTTGTTCATATTAATTATTAAATGTTCTATATTATATAAGCAAAGTATATTTCACATCCTTTTATTAATATGTGTGTTAGATTAATTATTAAATATTTATTATAATAAAAATGTAAATTCTTGCATATTATTACCTATTTAAAGCTTGGCTGCTCCAAATATAAAAAATAAAATATTCTCAAAGAGACGATTTCTCGAATTGTATTGTAAATTATTGGATTCATACAACAATTGCAAATGAATAAACTTTCATACCATAGATGAAGAGTACTTACATAAGTCGTTAATTCGGTTCCACATATTATCTATACTAATTGATATGGCTTCCAGTCCACCGCAGCTTAAGGGTTCTGGTAAACTCAATTGTATTTCGGATCTTCTATCGAATTCTCTTGTTACCAAAGTATATACTATTTCTTGGGTTGATTAGTCTGATACAATTGCTCGCTGATGTTCGTGTATTGGTTGAAATCGTCTAAAGTTTTTGTGGAGATTTAAATATTAATATAGAACTTACCAAAATTCAGACGTATACCACTTCAAAAACAATGATAAAAAATTCGTTATAATTTCATTACTTTATTTATTTACCTAATAAGGAGCACATTTTACAATCCATTGTCCAATAGAAAATGTTGGTACAAGTATCGTTCCAGTTACATATCTCATTACTTCTAAACGACGCCTCTGAGCACGAAACTTCGCCTATGAAATAGTATGCAAAGAAACAATATTATCAAATGTTTTTTTTCTAAAATGTAGTAATAGTATACTTCATTTTAAAATTTTTGATTAAGTAAGAGATTTCTCCTACCTACAGTATGCATATAATACTTTTTATGTTATAGCGATAAACAACTCTGAAATCCTTTGCATAATGAGAAATTAATATAAAAATATCTATTGCTTATGAAATTTACTTCAATTTTATAATTAATTATTTAAAATGTTTTCCTCAAATCAAATTAATTCTTTTTCTCTCATTCTCTTTAAAGGAATTTCTTTCTTCTAAGCTGATGTACACCACAACGTAATGATTCATTAGGATTAATATTCGTTAGCATAAAAAAAATATTATTAATTGCATCATTTTTAAAGCGCCAATGAGAAATACAAAACTTCTGCATCAAAAACTTCATCTCGAGTTTTAGACAATTACTTCCATTTCTATTTAAAACTTGCGAAAACATAAATAAAAAAAAACGAAATTCCGCCTTCAAATAATTTTTCTTCTTATTGTAATCTCATTGATTTTTATTCCATCCGTCTCTTTAAAATTATACACACTTTATTCTCATTAATTTTTCACTACTACTCAAAACAAAGGAAATATGTGAACCTATACAAAGTACTGTACAATCGATACTTAGTCTAAACTTAGTTTTAAGGTTATGTTTAAGAGCAGCTATGAATAACCGGTAAAAAGGCCACAACAAATAATTCAATAATATGCAATTAATATTTACCAGTGTAACTGAGAATTAACAATGAAATACAAGTAAAGAGTTTGAAACAATCACTACATATAAAAAGTATGTAATTTTAAATATCAAACTTTCCTTTAATGTCTCAAAGTGGTATAAAATGAACATAGATTTAACTCACCTTCTGGAGTGATAGTTTCTTCGCTTGTAGTTGTGATTTCAGTACCTAGTTTAGGAAATGAAAGTAAAAAAATTATATAATTAATTTTTTGACAATTTCGGAAATAAAGGAGAGTGCAGCACTACGAATAAAGCTTGTGGTCAATATACTCACTGGAGTAAGTGAATGTCTTAAAAATATTGAAAAATAATACCGTTGTGTCTTTATGTAAAACGAGCATATATATAAATTACACAAATAATAACTACACACACATACACATCATTTTGTGAATGTCTTTAGGGAAATTAAAAGAAAATAGTGTTTACAAAAATACCGTACATTATATTTTAAATTTCTCTTAAGCTGTCTAATATTTGTACTGTATAAACATTACGTATCTATGGTACATTTATGGTACCTATTTTACCCATAGTAAACAAAACTATTTACTTTACTGCATTACCTGTTTCGGTGGTACTGATAGAAGGTATGGCTGAATCTATAAAAAAGAAAAAATATGGTTGAAATTTAAAACTAAGGATGATATAAATGTTCATGAAAATTGACGTTCAGTCAGCAATTTCACATGATTTGAAATAAAAATATTAAATTCTTCCTCCCAGTTGAGATTGAATATTTTTTAGGGAAATAAGGATAATATTTTTAAATGTTGGTGTGCTTAATTTTGATTATGAGTTTTTTGTTGTTGAAATTATTAAACGTCTGATATAATCAAATAGGTTTCATTCCTTTTTCTTAATGGATGAATTAACTTTATTGTGTTAATCAGAATTTATAACGCATGTATAAAATATTAAATGTTTCGCCTCTTTAAATCTAAGCTGAAGGAGTGTAAATAAAAATAAAAATATCCTGAACCAACATCTTTCACAGATTATATTTCATAAATTATTTGACTCGTACAACAGTAGTGAAAGAATTAAATTTTTTACCGTAGATATGGAATACTTACATAAGTCGTTAATTCGGTGCCACATATTATTTATAATATTTGATATGTTTTCATTTCCACCACAGGACAAGGGTTCTGCTAAATTCATTTTTATTTGGTATCTTCGATCGAATTCTCTTGTAACCAAAGTATATACTACTTCTTGGGATGATTTAGTCTCATACATATTCTCGGAGATATTCGTGTATTGGCTGAAGTCGTCTATAGTTGTGTGAAGATTACAATATTAATAGAGGAATCGCCTATATTCGGACATATACTGTACAACTTGAAAAACAGTGATACAGAAATGCATTGTAATTTAATTAATTTATATTTACCTAATAAGGAGCACATTTTGCAATCCAATGACCAGTAGAAACTGTTGATACACGCATCGTTCCAGTTACATATCTCATTACTTCTAGATGACGCTTCGGAACAAGACACTTCAGCTATAAAATAATATCCAAACAAAACAGTATTATCATGTAGTTTTAGCGAAACAACTATTTAAAATACTTTTTTGACATTCTGGTTTACGTAACCACACTTCTCGTACAATTGTATCAAAAGCTATTAAGCCATGGCAGTAAATAACCTTCTATAATGGCGTGCATAATGATAACAAAAATAGAAAAAATGTCACTTCTTTAGGAAATCTTATGGATGTGTGAAATATTTTCTCCAAATAATATGAAATTCTTCTCTCAAACACTCATTAAAGGAAATCGAATTTTTTAACTTGCATGCATCACGAAGTTAATTCCTCCCTACGATAATAAGTGGGGAATATAATAGATATTTCTTAAATAATATAAATTTTAAAGCGTTAAAGACAGCAACTACATAATGTCAGCAGAAAAAACTTTTCAAATCTATTTGATTAAAACAATTTGCAGTTTGAACTTGTTAAAAAACATAAAATATACTGTATATATAAAATATGGGAAATTTGCCTGCTATTACTTGCAACAACTAAAGACTTTTTAGAACTCAGATTACTTTTGTACAGAGTATAATCAGTTATATTTAAGAGCAGATAAGAACCACCTTTAAATTCGCCACAACAAACAATTACACACTATACAATTAATATTTACCGGCATTAACGTTGAAAAATAAGCAAAGAATGTTAAGCAATCATTATATAAATATACTTTCTATATCTATACTGTATATATTTAAACTATGTAATTTTCAAATACAGTACCTAATTTATTTCCTAATTGGTTTCAAATGAAAATACATTTATCTCACCTTCTGGAATGATAATTTCCACACTGTAGTTGTCATCTCAGTTGCTAGAGATGAAAATTTTGGAAATGGAAAATGGAATAGTAACATAAAAACAAGTTTTCACACTTTCGAAGGCAAATAAAAAAATATATATTTTCTCAGTGTAGTATTTGAAATATAAGTGAAGAATGCCAAACAATCAATATATAAATATACTTTCTATGCGTATATAACACGGTGAACCAAAAGTAGGTGGACAGGAGGTTGAATACGGTTTGTGTTATATTTATTATAACTATGGTGTTCATTATAACTATGGTGTTTGTGTTATATTATATTACAATATTATAACTAAATTTATTTAAATTTTATTTTGTATTATAGTATACAAAAAAATTAAATATTATTCTCAAAATAAACGTTATCATTACTGTCCACCTACATTGGTTCACCCTATATATTTAAACTATGTAATTTTGAAATACCTAAGTTTATTTTTCTAATTGGTTTTAAGTGAAAATACATTTATCTTACCTTGTGGAGTGATAATTCTTCACTTGTAGTTGTCATCTCAGTTGCTAGAGTTGGAAATGAAAATGGAATTGTAACATACAAAAATGTTTTCACACTTTCGAAAGCAAATATAAAATAATATCTTTTCTCACTGTAGCAATTATGATTCATTTAGTTATTTGAATGAGTCAATTTACAGATTTAAGAAAACTGAAAGATTATATTTCATGTTTTAATTTTATTGGCTTACCTGATTCGGTTGTACTGAGAACAAGCATGGCAGAATCTTTAAAAAAAGATTTTTTTATATATATAAAATCTAATATTAGGGATTAAAATCCAATCTCTATGAACATTGATATTGAAACTCATATTTTACCTCATATATAGAAAAACTTCCACTTAATAAAGTTTTTAGATTTTTATAATAATAATAAGAATAATAATAATAAAAATAATAATATTTAAAATCTTATTTATGAGATTGCAGTTGTTCATATTAATTATTAAATGTTTATATTATATAAGCAAAGTATATTTCACATCCTTTTATTAATATGTGTGTTAGGTTAATTATTAAATATTTATTATAATAAAATGTAAAGTCTTGCATATTATTACCTATTTAAAGCTTGGCTGCTCCAAATATAAAAAATAAAAATATTCTCAAAGAGACGATTTCTCGAATTGTATTGTAAATTATTGGATTCATACAACAATTGCAAATGAATAAACTTTCATACCATAGATGAAGAGTACTTACATAAGTCGTTAATTCGGTTCCACATATTATCTATACTAATTGATATGGCTTCCAGTCCACCGCAGCTTAAGGGTTCTGGTAAACTCAATTGTATTTCGGATCTTCTATCGAATTCTCTTGTTACCAAAGTATATACTATTTCTTGGGTTGAGTTAGTCTGATACAATTGCTCGCTGATGTTCGTGTAGTGGTTGAAATCGTCTAAAGTTTTTGTGGAGATTTAAATATTAATATAGAACTTACCAAAATTCAGACGTATACCACTTCAAAAACAATGATAAAAAATTCGTTATAATTTCATTACTTTATTTATGTTTACCTAATAAGGAGCACATTTTACAATCCATTGTCCAATAGAAAATGTTGGTACAAGTATCGTTCCAGTTACATATCTCATTACTTCTAAACGACGCCTCTGAGCACGAAACTTCGCCTATGAAATAGTATGCAAAGAAACAATATTATCAAATGTTTTTTTTCTAAAATGTACTAATAGTATACTTCATTTTAAAATTTTTGATTAAGTAAGAGATTTCTCCCACCTACAGTATGCATATAATACTTTTTATGTTATAGCGATAAACAACTCTGAAATCCTTTGCATAATGAGAAATTAATATAAAAATATCTATTGCTTATGAAATTTACTTCAATTTTATAATTAATTATTTAAAATGTTTTCCTCAAATCAAATTAATTCTTTTTCTCTCATTCTCTTTAAAGGAATTTCTTTCTTCTAAGCTGATGTACACCACAACGTTAATGATTCATTAGGATTAATATTCGTTAGCATAAAAAAAATATTATTAATTGCATCATTTTTAAAGCGCCAATGAGAAATACAAAACTTCTGCATCAAAAACTTCATCTCGAGTTTTAGACAATTACTTCCATTTCTATTTAAAACTTGCGAAAACATAAATAAAAAAAAACGAAATTCCGCCTTCAAATAATTTTTCTTCTTATTGTAATCTCATTGATTTTTATTCCATCCGTCTCTTTAAAATTATACACACTTTATTCTCATTAATTTTTCACTACTACTCAAAACAAAGGAAATATGTGAACCTATACAAAGTACTGTACAATCGATACTTAGTCTAAACTTAGTTTTAAGGTTATTTAAGAGCAGCTATGAATAACCGGTAAAAAGGCCACAACAAATAATTCAATAATATGCAATTAATATTTACCAGTGTAACTGAGAATTAACAATGAAATACAAGTAAAGAGTTTGAAACAATCACTACATATAAAAAGTATGTAATTTTAAATATCAAACTTTCCTTTAATGTCTCAAAATGGTATAAAATGAACATAGATTTAACTCACCTTTTGGAGTGATAGTTTCTTCGCTTGTAGTTGTGATTTCAGTACCTAGTTTAGGAAATGAAAGTAAAAAAATTATATAATTAATTTTTTGACAATTTCGGAAATAAAGGAGAGTGCAGCACTACGAATAAAGCTTGTGGTCAATATACTCACTGGAGTAAGTGAATGTCTTAAAAATATTGAAAAATAATACCGTTGTGTCTTTATGTAAAACGAGCATATATATATAAATTACACAAATAATAACTACACACACATACACATCATTTTTGTGAATGTCTTTAGGGAAATTAAAAGAAAATAGTGTTTACAAAAATACCGTACATTATATTTTAAATTTCTCTTAAGCTGTCTAATATTTGTACTGTATAAACATTACGTATCTATGGTACATTTATGGTACCTATTTTACCCATAGTAAACAAAACTATTTACTTTACTGCATTACCTGTTTCGGTGGTACTGATAGAAGGTATGGCTGAATCTATAAAAAAGAAAAAATATGGTTGAAATTTAAAACTAAGGATGATATAAATGTTCATGAAAATTGACGTTCAGTCAGCAATTTCACATGATTTGAAATAAAAATATTAAATTCTTCCTCCCAGTTGAGATTGAATATTTTTTAGGAAATAAGGATAATATTTTTAAATGTTGGTGTGCTTAATTTTGATTATGAGTTTTTTGTTGTTGAAATTATTAAACGTCTGATATAATCAAATAGGTTTCATTCCTTTTTCTTAATGGATGAATTAACTTTATTGTGTTAATCAGAATTTATAACGCATGTATAAAATATTAAATGTTTCGCCTCTTTAAATCTAAGCTGAAGGAGTGTAAATAAAAATAAAAATATCCTGAACCAACATCTTTCACAGATTATATTTCATAAATTATTTGACTCGTACAACAGTAGTGAAAGAATTAAATTTTTACCGTAGATATGGAATACTTACATAAGTCGTTAATTCGGTGCCACATATTATTTATAATATTTGATATGTTTTCATTTCCACCACAGGACAAGGGTTCTGCTAAATTCATTTTTATTTGGTATCTTCGATCGAATTCTCTTGTAACCAAAGTATATACTAATTCTTGGGATGATTTAGTCTCATACATATTCTCGGAGATATTCGTGTATTGGCTGAAGTCGTCTATAGTTGTGTGAAGATTACAATATTAATAGAGGAATCGCCTATATTCGGACATATACAGTACAACTTGAAAAACAGTGATACAGAAATGCATTGTAATTTAATTAATTTATATTTACCTAATAAGAGCACATTTTGCAATGACCAGTAGAAACTGTTGATACACGCATCGTTCCAGTTACATATCTCATTACTTCTAGATGACGCTTCGGAACAAGACACTTCAGCTATAAAATAATATCCAAACAAAACAGTATTATCATGTAGTTTTAGCGAAACAACTATTTAAAATACTTTTTTGACATTCTGGTTTACGTAACACACTTCTCGTACAATTGTATCTAAAAGCTATTAACCATGGCAGTAAATAACCTTCTATAATGGCGTGCATAATGATAAAAAAATAGAAAAAATGTCCCTTCTTTAGGAAACTTATGGATGTGTGAAATATTTTCTCCAAATAATATTAAATTCTTCTCTCAAACACTCATTAAAGGAAATCGAATTTTTAACTTGCATGCATCACGAAGTTAATTCCTCCCTACATAATAAGTGGGGAATATAATAGATATTTCTTAAATAATATAAATTTTAAAGCGTTAAAGACAGCAACTACATAATGTCAGCAGGAAAAAACTATTTTCAAATGCATTTGATTAAAACAATTTGCAGTTTGAACTTGTTAAAAACATAAAAATATTCTGTATATATAAAATATGGGAAATTTGCCTGCTATTACTTGCAACAACTAAAGACTTTTTAGAACTCAGATTACTTTTGTACAGAGTATAATCAGTTATATTTAAGAGCAGATAAGAACCACCGTTAAAATTCGCCACAACAAACAATTACACACTATACAATTAATATTTACCGGCATTAACGTTGAAAAATAAGCAAAGAATGTTAAGCAATCATTATATAAATATACTTTCTATATCTATACTGTATATATTTAAACTATGTCATTTTCAAATACAGTACCTAATTTTATTTTCCTAATTGGTTTCAAATGAAAATACATTTATCTCACCTTCTGGAATGATAATTTCCACACTTGTAGTTGTCATCTCAGTTGCTAGAGATGAAAAATTTTGGAAATGAAAATGGAATAGTAACATAAAAACAGGTTTTCACACTTTCGAAGGCAAATTAAAAAATATATATTTTCTCAGTGTAGTATTTGAAATATAAGTGAAGAATGTCAAACAATCAATATATAAATATACTTTCTATGCGTATATATATATTTAAACTATGTAATTTTGAAATACCTAAGTTTATTTTTCTAATTGATTTTAAGTGAAAATACATTTATCTTACCTTCTGGAGTGATAATTTCTTCACTTGTAGTTGTCATCTCAGTTGCTAGAGTTGGAAATGAAAATGGAATTGTAACATACAAAAATGTTTTCACACTTTCGAAAGCAAATATAAAATAATATCTTTTCTCACTGTAGCAATTATGATTCATTTAGTTATTTGAATGAGTCAATTTACAATTTAAGAAAACTGAAAGATTATATTTCATGTTTTAATTTTATTGGCTTACCTGATTCGGTTGTACTGAGAACAAGCATGGCAGAATCTTTAAAAAAAGATTTTTTTATATATATAAAATCTAATATTAGGGATTAAAATCCAATCTCTATGAACATTGATATTGAAACTCATGTTTTACCTCATATATAGAAAAACTTCCACTTAATAAAGTTTTTAGATTTTTATAATAATAATAAGAATAATAATAATAAAAATAATAATATTTTAAAATCTTATTTATGAGATTGCAGTTGTTCATATTAATTATTAAATGTTCTATATTATATAAGCAAAGTATATTTCACATCCTTTTATTAATATGTGTGTTAGATTAATTATTAAATATTTATTATAATAAAAATGTAAATTCTTGCATATTATTACCTATTTAAAGCTTGGCTGCTCCAAATATAAAAAAATAAAAAATATTCTCAAAGAGACGATTTCTCGAATTGTATTGTAAATTATTGGATTCATACAACAATTGCAAATGAATAAACTTTCATACCATAGATGAAGAGTACTTACATAAGTCGTTAATTCGGTTCCACATATTATCTATACTAATTGATATGGCTTCCAGTCCACCGCAGCTTAAGGGTTCTGGTAAACTCAATTGTATTTCGGATCTTCTATCGAATTCTCTTGTTACCAAAGTATATACTATTTCTTGGGTTGATTTAGTCTGATACAATTGCTCGCTGATGTTCGTGTATTGGTTGAAATCGTCTAAAGTTTTTGTGGAGATTTAAATATTAATATAGAACTTACCAAATTCAGACGTATACCACTTCAAAAACAATGATAAAAAATTCGTTATAATTTCATTACTTTATTTATTTTACCTAATAAGGAGCACATTTTACAATCCATTGTCCAATAGAAAATGTTGGTACAAGTATCGTTCCAGTTACATATCTCATTACTTCTAAACGACGCCTCTGAGCACGAAACTTCGCCTATGAAATAGTATGCAAAGAAACAATATTATCAAATGTTTTTTTTCTAAAATGTAGTAATAGTATACTTCATTTTAAAATTTTTGATTAAGTAAGAGATTTCTCCTACCTACAGTATGCATATAATACTTTTTATGTTATAGCGATAAACAACTCTGAAATCCTTTGCATAATGAGAAATTAATATAAAAATATCTATTGCTTATGAAATTTACTTCAATTTTATAATTAATTATTTAAAATGTTTTCCTCAAATCAAATTAATTCTTTTTCTCTCATTCTCTTTAAAGGAATTTCTTTCTTCTAAGCTGATGTACACCACAACGTAATGATTCATTAGGATTAATATTCGTTAGCATAAAAAAAATTATTAATTGCATCATTTTTAAAGCGCCAATGAGAAATACAAAACTTCTGCTTCAAAAACTTATTCTCGAGTTTTAGACAATTACTTCCATTTCTATTTAAAACTTGCGAAAACATAAATAAAAAAAAACGAAATTCCGCCTTCAAATAATTTTCCTTCTTATTGTAATCTCATTGATTTTTATTCCATCCGTCTCTTTAAAATTATACACTCTTTATTCTCATTAATTTTTCACTACTACTCAAAACAAAGGAAATATGTGAACCTATACAAAGTACTGTACAATCGATACTTAGTCTAAACTTAGTTTTAAGGTTATATTTAAGAGCAGCTATGAATAACCGGTAAAAAGGCCACAACAAATAATTCAATAATATGCAATTAATATTTACCAGTGTAACTGAGAATTAACAATGAAATACAAGTAAAGAGTTTGAAACAATCACTACATATAAAAAGTATGTAATTTTAAATATCAAACTTTCTTTTAACGTCTCAAAGTGGTATAAAATGAACATAGATTTAACTCACCTTCTGGAGTGATAGTTTCTTCGCTTGTAGTTGTCATTTCAGTACCTAGTTTAGGAAATGAAAGTAAAAAAATTATATAATTAATTTTTTGATAATTTCGGAAATAAAGGAGAGTGCAGCACTACGAATAAAGCTTGTGGTCAATATACTCACTGGAGTAAGTGAATGTCTTAAAAATATTGAAAAATAATACCGTTGTGTCTTTATGTAAAACGAGCATATATATATAAATTACACAAATAATAACTACACACACATACACATCATTTTTGTGAATGTCTTTAGGGAAATTAAAAGAAAATAGTGTTTACAAAAATACCGTACATTATATTTTAAATTTCTCTTAAGCTGTCTAATATTTGTACTGTATAAACATTACGTATCTATGGTACACTTATGGTACCTATTTTACCCATAGTAAACAAAACTATTTACTTTACTGCATTACCTGATTCGGTGGTACTGATAGAAGGTATGGCTGAATCTATAAAAAAGAAAAAATATGGTTGAAATTTAAAACTAAGGATGATATAAATGTTCATGAAAATTGACGTTCAGTCAGCAATTTCACATGATTTGAAATAAAAATATTAAATTCTTCCTCCCAGTTGAGATTGAATATTTTTTAGGAAATAAGGATAATTTTTTAAATGTTGGTGTGCTTAATTTTGATTATGAGTTTTTTGTTGTTGAAATTATTAAACGTCTGATATAATCAAATAGGTTTCATTCCTTTTTCTTAATGGATGAATTAACTTTATTGTGTTAATCAGAATTTATAACGCATGTATAAAATATTAAATGTTTCGCCTCTTTAAATCTAAGCTGAAGGAGTGTAAATAAAAAAAAATATCCTGAACCAACATCTTTCACAGATTATATTTCATAAATTATTTGACTCGTACAACAGTAGTGAAAGAATTAAATTTTTACCGTAGATATGGAATACTTACATAAGTCGTTAATTCGGTGCCACATATTATTTATAATATTTGATATGTTTTCATTTCCACCACAGGACAAGGGTTCTGCTAAATTCATTTTTATTTGGTATCTTCGATCGAATTCTCTTGTAACCAAAGTATATACTAATTCTTGGGATGATTTAGTCTCATACATATTCTCGGAGATATTCGTGTATTGGCTGAAGTCGTCTATAGTTGTGTGAAGATTACAATATTAATAGAGGAATCGCCTATATTCGGACATATACAGTACAACTTGAAAAACAGTGATACAGAAATGCATTGTAATTTAATTAATTTATATTTACCTAATAAGGAGCACATTTTGCAATCCAATGACCAGTAGAAACTGTTGATACACGCATCGTTCCAGTTACATATCTCATTACTTCTAGATGACGCTTCGGAACAAGACACTTCAGCTATAAAATAATATCCAAACAAAACAGTATTATCATGTAGTTTTAGCGAAACAACTATTTAAAATACTTTTTTGACATTCTGGTTTACGTAACACACTTCTCGTACAATTGTATCTAAAAGCTATTAAGCCATGGCAGTAAATAACCTTCTATAATGGCGTGCATAATGATAACAAAAATAGAAAAAATGTCACTTCTTTAGGAAACTTATGGATGTGTGAAATATTTTCTCCAAATAATATTAAATTCTTCTCTCAAACACTCATTAAAGGAAATCGAATTTTTTAACTTGCATCCATCACGAAGTTAATTCCTCCCTACGATAATAAGTGGGGAATATAATAGATATTTCTTAAATAATATAAATTTTAAAGCGTTAAAGACAGGAACTACATAATGTCAGCAGGAAAAAACTATTTTCAAATGTATTTGATTAAAACAATTTGAAGTTTGAACTTGTTAAAAAACATAAAAATATACTGTATATATAAAATATGGGAAATTTGCCTGCTATTACTTGCAACAACTGAAGACTTTTTAGAACTCAGATTACTTTTGTACAGAGTATAATCAGTTATATTTAAGAGCAGATAAGAACCACCGTTAAAATTCGCCACAACAAACAATTACACACTATACAATTAATATTTACCGGCATTAACGTTGAAAAATAAGCAAAGAATGTTAAGCAATCATTATATAAATATACTTTCTATATCTATACTGTATATATTTAAACTATGTAATTTTCAAATACAGTACCTAATTTTATTTTCCTAATTGGTTTCAAATGAAAATACATTTATCTCACCTTCTGGAATGATAATTTCCACACTTGTAGTTGTCATCTCAGTTGCTAGAGATGAAAAATTTTGGAAATGAAAATGGAATAGTAACATAAAAACAGGTTTTCACACTTTCGAAGGCAAATAAAAAAATATATATATTCTCAGTGTAGTATTTGAAATATAAATGAAGAATGCCAAACAATCAATATATAAATATACTTTCTATGCGTATATACAGTATATATTTAAACTATGTAATTTTGAAATACCTAAGTTTATTTTTCTAATTGGTTTTAAGTGAAAATACATTTATCTTACCTTGTGGAGTGATAATTTCTTCACTTGTAGTTGTCATCTCAGTTGCTAGAGTTGGAAATGAAAATGGAATTGTAACATACAAAAATGTTTTCACACTTTCGAAAGCAAATATAAAATAATATCTTTTCTCACTGTAGCAATTATGATTCATTTAGTTATTTGAATGAGTCAATTTACAGTATTTAAGAAAACTGAAAGATTATATTTCATGTTTTAATTTTATTGGCTTACCTGATTCGGTTGTACTGAGAACAAGCATGGCAGAATCTTTAAAAAAAGATTTTTTTATATATATAAAATCTAATATTAGGGATTAAAATCCAATCT
The DNA here is from genome assembly GCA_023014485.1 of Bathynomus jamesi. NCBI lineage: Eukaryota > Metazoa > Arthropoda > Malacostraca > Isopoda > Cirolanidae > Bathynomus > Bathynomus jamesi. The sequence goes on from JAJOZX010005213.1 coordinate 276,486, forward strand.
CTATGAACATTGATATTGAAACTCATATTTTACCTCATATATAGAAAAACTTCCACTTAATAAAGTTTTTAGATTTTTATAATAATAATAAGAATAATAATAATAAAAATAATAATATTTCAAAATCTTATTTATGAGATTGCAGTTGTTCATATTAATTATTAAATGTTTTATATTATATATGCAAAATATATTTCACACAATTTTATTAATATGTGTGTTAGGTTAATTATTAAATATTTATTATAATAAAAATGTAAAGTCTTGCATATTATTACCTATTTAAAGCTTGGCTGCTCCAAATATAAAAAATTTAAAAATATTCTCAAAGAGACGATTTCTCGAATTGTATTGTAAATTATTGGATTCATACAACAATTGCAAATGAATAAACTTTCATACCATAGATGAAGAGTACTTACATAAGTCGTTAATTCGGTTCCACATATTATCTATACTAATTGATATGGCTTCCAGTCCACCGCAGCTTAAGGGTTCTGGTAAACTCAATTGTATTTCGGATCTTCTATCGAATTCTCTTGTTACCAAAGTATATACTATTTCTTGGGTTGAGTTAGTCTGATACAATTGCTCGCTGATGTTCGTGTAGTGGTTGAAATCGTCTAAAGTTTTTGTGGAGATTTAAATATTAATATAGAACGTACCAAAATTCAGACGTATACCACTTCAAAAACAATGATAAAAAATTCGTTATAATTTCATTACTTTATTTATGTTTACCTAATAAGGAGCACATTTTACAATCCATTGTCCAATAGAAAATGTTGGTACAAGTATCGTTCCAGTTACATATCTCATTACTTCTAAACGACGCCTCTGAGCACGAAACTTCGCCTATGAAATAGTATGCAAAGAAACAATATTATCAAATGTTTTTTTCTAAAATGTAGTAATAGTATACTTCATTTTAAAATTTTTGATTAAGTAAGAGATTTCTCCTACCTACAGTATGCATATAATACTTTTTATGTTATAGCGATAAACAACTCTGAAATCCTTTGCATAATGGGAAATTAATATAAAAATATCTATTGCTTATGAAATTTACTTTAATTTTATAATTAATTATTTAAAATGTTTTCCTCAAATCAAATTAATTCTTTTTCTCTCATTCTCTTTAAAGGAATTTCTTTCTTCTAAGCTGATGTACACCACAACGTAAATGATTCATTAGGATTAATATTCGTTAGCATAAAAAAAAATATTATTAATTGCATCATTTTTAAAGCGCCAATGAGAAATACAAAACTTCTGCTTCAAAAACTTATTCTCGAGTTTTAGTCAATTACTTCCATTTCTATTTAAAACTTGCGAAAACATAAATAAAAAAAAACGAAATTCCGCCTTCAAATAATTTTCTTTCTTATTGTAATCTCATTGATTTTTATTCCATCCGTCTCTTTAAAATTATACACACTTTATTCTCATTAATTTTTCACTACTACTCAAAACAAAGGAAATATGTGAACCTATACAAAGTACTGTACAATCGATACTTAGTCTAAACTTAGTTTTAAGGTTATGTTTAAGAGCAGCTATGAATAACCGGTAAAAAGGCCACAACAAATAATTCAATAATATGCAATTAATATTTACCAGTGTAACTGAGAATTAACAATGAAATACAAGTAAAGAGTTTGAAACAATCACTACATATAAAAAGTATGTAATTTTAAATATCAAACTTTCCTTTAATGTCTCAAAGTGGTATAAAATGAACATAGATTTAACTCACCTTCTGGAGTGATAGTTTCTTCGCTTGTAGTTGTCATTTCAGTACCTAGTTTAGGAAATGAAGGTAAAAAAATTATATAATTAATTTTTTGACAATTTCGGAAATAAAGGAGAGTGCAGCACTACGAATAAAGCTTGTGGTCAATATACTCACTGGAGTAAGTGAATGTCTTAAAAATATTGAAAAATAATACCGTTGTGTCTTTATGTAAAACGAGCATATATATAAATTACACAAATAATAACTACACACACATACACATCATTTTTGTGAATGTCTTTAGGGAAATTAAAAGAAAATAGTGTTTACAAAAATACCGTACATTATATTTTAAATTTCTCTTAAGCTGTCTAATATTTGTACTGTATAAACATTACGTATCTATGGTACACTTATGGTACCTATTTTACCCATAGTAAACAAAACTATTTACTTTACTGCATTACCTGTTTCGGTGGTACTGATAGAAGGTATGGCTGAATCTATAAAAAAGAAAAAATATGGTTGAAATTTAAAACTAAGGATGATATAAATGTTCATGAAAATTGACGTTCAGTCAGCAATTTCACATGATTTGAAATAAAAATATTAAATTCTCTCTCCCAGTTGAGATTGAATATTTTTTAGGGAAATAAGGAAAATATTTTTAAATGTTGGTGTGCTTAATTTTGATTATGAGTTTTTTGTTGTTGAAATTATTAAACGTTTGATATAATCAAATAGGTTTCATTCCTTTTCTTAATGGATGAATTAACTTTATTGTGTTAATCAGAATTTATAACGCATGTATAAATATTAAATGTTTCGCCTCTTTAAATCTAAGCTGAAGGAGTGTAAATAAAAATAAAAATATCCTGAACCAACATCTTTCACAGACTATATTTCATAAATTATTTGACTCGTACAACAGTAGTGAAAGAATTAAATTTTTTACCGTAGATATGGAATACTTACATAAGTCGTTAATTCGGTGCCACATATTATTTATAATATTTGATATGTTTTCATTTCCACCACAGGACAAGGGTTCTGCTAAATTCATTTTTATTTGGTACCTTCGATCGAATTCTCTTGTAACCAAAGTATATACTAATTCTTGGGATGATTTAGTCTCATACATATTCTCGGAGATATTCGTGTATTGGCTGAAGTCGTCTATAGTTGTGTGAAGATTACAATATTAATAGAGGAATCGTCTATATTCGGACATATACAACTTGAAAAACAGTGATACAGAAATGCTTTGTAATTTAATTAATATATATTTACCTAATAAGGAGCACATTTTGCAATCCAATGACCAGTAGAAACTGTTGATACACGAATCGTTCCAGTTACATATCTCATTACTTCTAGATGACGCCTCGGGACAAGACACTTTAGCTATTGAATAATATTTGAAAATTGCAGTTTTATTTAATTTTATATTATATATCATTAAATCTTATATATTTAGGGAAAAAGTAGTGTATTAGTTTATTAGTTTATTTATTTTTAAATTGTGGATTAAGTACCTTATAAATTTCTCATGTAATTTCATCTAAAATATATTGTGGAACTGCTAAATTAATCCTCAAATATCTTGCATATATATTAGGGTGGTCCAAAAATAATGAAATTGAAAAATATGTTACTCATGATATTTGCCCATATTCCACAACCACCAGTGATATTGAAAATAGAGAACTGGATCGATTCTTGCATATTTAGAGGTGGCTCTTCTCGATGTCTTTGTATCATTATACAGTTTCGGGTGGCCAATTTCTTCAAATTTGCGCCATCCTTAAATATTAATGGATTAAGCTCAGTTTCAGGTTTGATGTCTCTTTCCATATACGAAATGAGAAATTTCATCAGGAGCTCTTTTCTGTGCATTTTAATATTTTACCATATATGTTTGGCTCCCCCCTATATTTATACACAGTACAACTCAGAACATTCACCTGAGAAACTTTTATGTATATTCACCGAATACCGAATATTTAGTGCAAAATTATTCGGCCGAAAACCGAGTTCAAAATATTAGTTTTATTTGGGTTATTAGGCGTCACTATAAAAAATTGAAGCCTTTATCAGTTTGTCAGCACATAGAATTAATAGTAAATGTTACAAACGTAGCATGTTTTAACCACCAAATATCTACCACATTTCCATACTCATGAAAAATTTGCAACTGCATTGACTTTTCTATTGCAAGAATGGTTAATAAAGAGCGATCGTGTGCATGCAGTTGTGGCCGACAATGACTGTAATATTACTAAAGCTGTTAGCGTTCTCAGAATTACTCCTGTTGCTTGTGCGAATCATACTTTAGCACTTGCAGTTGATGAAGCCATTCTTAGCCAAAAGTCTGTTTCAGGGATATGTGCAATTGCGCGCCCAATCTGTTGCATTTTAACTATTCATCTCCAGACTTTGACAGACTTAAGGAATTCCAGAAGCAACATAATTTACCCGAAAACAAACTTATAAGAGACTTTATCACCCACTGGAACTCTACAGTCTATATGCTACAACGACTTCTTCAACGAAAAACTGCATTTGTTGCATACGTTTCGGTCTATTACATACTGTAGCAACCTTCAATAATCATCAGTGAACTCTATTCAGTGTGTTGTAAAGCTTCTTTGTCGATGTGAAAAATTAACGAATGACTTTTCCTCTGATTTTTCTTGTCTTCACATAGTGTCTCCCTATGTAACAGGTATCGTCGTATTTTTGCCTAACATAACTGATGATGCAGGTGTTCATACTATGAAAAACGATTTGATAGAAAATTTACAGAATCGTTTCAGGCAGTGGAAGGCAGACATTACTCGCATGATTTCTCAAGTTTTAGATTCTCGTTTCAAATTTGCTTGCCTAACAGTGCCTGAATTTCTAAAAAATGAGATAATCATTATGTTTGCATTACCTAACGTTAGTAATATAACCTATGGCGATGAAGCAACTGATTTTGTTTCACGAGAAGATCAAGAACCTTTGAAAAAGAAGCCGATGTTAATTTATGGAGTTATTTCGATGAGGTTGTGCTTCCACCTATCAAAAATAGTCACAAAAGTTATCAAAAAGAATTAGTCATCTATTCAAAGGAGCCACGAGTTAGTCGCTACCCAGGATGCCCATTTATCTACTAACCAATTTTTTTATTGTGTAGAAGGATGAACAGCTTGGTTTTGCTGCGCGCTGCCTGACGTCACCAGGTCGTCTCGATCCCGGAGCCGATGGATTCGTAGTCAGTGATGCTAACCACTACACCACCAAAGCGCATATATATATATATATATTAGGGTGAGCCACACATACTGTATATGGTAAAATATTAAAATACACAATTAAGAACTTCTGATGTATTTTCCCATTTCGAATATGAACAAAGACCTCAGACCGGATTTTAAGCTAAATATATTAATATTTAAGGGTGGCGCAAGTTTGAAGAAATTTGCCACCCCTACCCAAACTGTGTAATGATACTAATGCTTCGAGTTGCGCCACCTCTAAATATGCATGAATCAATCCGATTTTTTATTTTCAACATCAGTTATGGTTAAGAAATATGGGTAAATATCATGCGAAATATATTTTTCAATTTCATTTTATTTGGACCACCCTAATATATATATATATATATATATATATATATATATATATATATATATTCCGCGCCAGATGAGGAGGGAGAACGAACAAATGAAAAAATGAGAACCACCCGGGAATCGAACCCGGGATCTTCCGATTGGGTCAGATATGATAACCACTACACCATGGTCCTTACTCGATCAGAAGTCGTAATTCTCCTACATACATACGTTAATTATACTGCGTGTTCTTTGCAGTTGAAATGTATATATAGATATATATATATATATATATATATATATATGCATTTAACTGCAATGACCACGCAGTATTCATATATATATATATGTATACACACATACGATTGTGTTTGTGTGTGTGTATATATATATTTATTTATTTATTTACAGTGTGTGCCAGATATTTCAGTGAGTTAATTAACACTATAAGTCTAGATTTAAATAAAATTGCATGAGAAATCTATTAGGTACTTAATCCAGAATTTAATAATGATTTGTTAAATTACTTTGTTTCCTAAATATACAACATTAATATTTTATATAGTGCGTTCGAAAAGTCTCTCCGCAGTGCTATGTTAAACGCATAGGAAATTGAAAAACTACAATGTTTTCATTCAACCATGATTTATACATTCAGTATTTCCATTTCGTTTAGCTGTCCAATAAATGGATACAGAATTTCTGAACAGTTTCGTTCAGCATTTATCGTGTTCTCAAAGAAAATGGGACCGACAGTTCGCTTTCTTGATACTGCAACCCAAACGCCGATTTTCTGGTTGTGCAATGGTGTTTCATGAATAGTGTTTCATGAATTTTTTACCAAGCTATCGACACACACTACTGCCACGATCCCAACTCTGTCACAGTACTGACACGATCGAGATTAAACCGGCTGAAACCGGCTTAGCGCGCATATACTGGCTATAGCACGTTCACTGCGGAGACTTTTCGAACGCACTGTACTATATAAAAATTTTACAAATAAAAATTAGTTCAACTCCAACATATAACGTAAAACATCAAAGAATTTGAGGACAATAAAAAATGTTAAAATGCAAAATTATTCATACACTTTGTTAAAAAGTATTTAATACTTTGTGTTTCCACCTTTTCATTTAATAACTTTAGTGCTTCGGCTTGGTTATTCTTGTACAAGTTTTATACCTCTTAGTAGACATTTCAGCCCATTCTTCTAAAGAAAATTGTTGCAATTCATTCATATTCGGAGAGTTTTTCTTACAGGCAGCATTTTTCAAATTAAACCCTAATTTCTTGATTAAATTGAAATATGGTCTTTGAATAGGCCACTGAAGAAGGTTGAAATTCTTTTGTTGGAGCTATTTCATGGCGTTCTTACTTACTTTCGTTTTGGATCATTGTTTTATTGCAGTATCCATTTGTGACCCATTCGCAACTCCCAAACTGAAGGGAATACATTTGCGTCTAAAATTTTCTGATATTTCTTGGAATTCAAGATTGCATTGATGACAATGGAATGGAATATATATACAGTAGGGGAGGAGGGGGATAGTTGTTACAGGGGCAAGTTGTTACAAGCCAAATGTTTCATGATCTACAGATAGCAGCACTTCAAAATCTGCTCTGCGCATATTCATTAGTATGACGCAATACTTGATGAACTTTCGTGTTGAACGTTTGCATTGTTTAGAAGTTATACAACATTTTTTTATTTTTTCGTAACTCTTTGTTGATTGAAGAGGCAAGTAAAACATGAATAATTTATCGTATACTCTGTGATATATCTTCTGATTATTAGTTAATTGTTTTCTTTAATTACCACTCTGCATCAATGTTTCAAGCGAATTCAATTATCATTGTTTGTTTTCGTTGGAATGCTTTACTGGTAAAAATGAAGGGCGGGGTTAAGTTCATACAGTGAAATAGGGGCATGTTGTTACGCTGTTGTTACGCTGTAACAACATGCCCAGTAAAGAATATATATATTCATTCAGGTATATTATGGTGAGAACTTATTTACGTAAGACAAATAGAGGGCTAGCTGCAGAGGAGGTCCTGAATGGAAATAAATCATTAAGAAATGCTGCTCAAGAGCATGAAATCAATTTTATGACACTTCTAATGTGTATATACAATTCTTCTCTACTGGTTGTGTTGTTTTTATGCTTGATGTAATTATATGTGTCAAATAAATCATGTATGTATTATTCTTGTTTTGCACCTAATGTATATACATATTTACCGAATGTATTTCATTAATGATATACAGTATATTAAATAGACAGAACGCTGCTTGCGTTTTATTTCTCCTTTACTCCATGTAAACAAATATTTCTATTAATGGAAATGAAGGGTGTGTGTGTATAAACGATACAGAGTGTGTGTGTGTGTGTGTGTTGTGTGTGTGTGTGTGTGTAAGGCGACTGACTGCTTATCCTCTAAAGAAACTGGCTGACAGCCGTTTACGCCATACGATTGGCTGGCTTCTATGCCAAATGGCTGTGATCTTAAAGCCGACAGGATGGCTTGTGAAGAGTCCATTATGCTCCGAGACATGCCAGTGAGAACATCTCTCTCTCTCTCTCTCTCTCTCTCTCTCTCTCTCTCTCTCTCTCTCTTGTGTTTTATTACCCTTGTTAGGTTAGGTTACCCGCTCCCACTTTGGAGGGTCTAGCCTCGGCCCTCTTCATGCTTAACCCCCCACTCTCCTCCTTTGTTAGGTTAGGTTACGCACTCCCCCCTTCAAGTATAACCCCCCTCTCACCCTTTGAAGGGTCTAACCCCCTTGTTGCATGCAATGTTGCAATTATTGATCATGTTGCATGCAATTCATTTGCACTCGACATTTTTGCAGGTATATAGTACATTGTTAATTACATGTGATATCATAATATACTTTATATACTTATATCATAATATACTTTATATCATGATGTACTTTATTTGCTTCATTTGAAAGAATTTGTTTAAATGTAACAACATACCCCATAATTTTGTAACAACATACCCCTTAACGGGGCATGTTGTTACAGATTATTCACTCTTGCTTTTTTTCCATTTTTTATTGATTTATAATAAGAAAAATACGTAGTTTTTAATAAAATGTTACTGAAAAGTGCTTTTCCTATATACCCTTCTTCTATATACCCTATATATAGCCTATATACCCTATATACCCTACTCTTTCTATATACCCTCTTCCCCTATATATCTATATCTATATATATATATATATATGTGTGTGTGTGTGTGTGTAAAAATGAACAATGAATAATCCCTTCATTCATATAATTCTGATGTTCATTCCTTACTTCGTATATTTATATAATCCTTATATTCTTATTCATATAGAGTATAGTCCGGTTGCACGGGGTGGGAACCCTGCATTGTTTGTTATAAAGCAAATCATGACATATTTTGAGAGCTTATACTACCCCATTCAAGAATCCATCGGGTGTACACCTGACCCCCGCTTGGCTTTTTCAATATGGCCGCCATTTTCCAAGATGGCCAGCGAAACTGAAAAATCCCATATCCTGGTCAATACTTGATGGATTTTGATGATCTTGGTGTCATTTCTTGGCGTTTTTAGGATGATGAGTCGATCTGGAGGGGTTGCAGATACTTTGGGAGTCGTTTTGACCCACATTCGTCAATACTCAAGGTCGTTGGAGGTCAAACGCCCCCCGAAATAAGGAATATCCCATATCCCGGGCAGTCGTGGAGATATTTTGGTGATCTTACTGTCGTTTTTGTCGTTTTGGGCGAGACTGAGTAGTTCTATAGGCACAGGATAATAGTAGGATATCATTTTGCAACTCCATGGGTCAAGTCAAGGTCATTTGAGGTTAAAGTTTGGCCTTGAAATATGACAATGCCACAGTTGACATCACTGTATTTGCTTTATTTCAGTGACAATTTCTACAATCTAGCTAACTGCTGAGCACTTAACGTCTTTTCTGCAGATAAAACCAGATCATAATGCTTAAATGACATAACCCACATTATATGGATATGGATATTCGGATATAAACCACAATTTATGCTGAAGTGCAGGGCACATGCATTCTATGGAAGGTTGCAAAGCTACAAGATATGACCTTGTAAGCAAAACAAAAGTCACACCTAGCTGGGGGATTGGCATTGACAACTTTGATGCAGTTACTCACATTAGATAACCATTTATTGGGGGCAAATATCAAAAGACATGGTTGTGTCAGGATCGTCAGGATCATCAGTCTGCTCTTCGCTTGCGTTTTGGGTCAATGGATTGTTGCAATCCAAGCCGCTGCCACATGCACAGAACATTGCGCAAGGGATTCCGAGTCCCATGCAGCCGCAGCGACTCCCCCTGCATGCTGATTGTGATTCACACCCACATCTGATTAGCTTCAGAACCTCATCTGGTGCTAAGCACACTCCTTCACCAACTGTTTTTGGGATGAGAACTCTGTTTGTTTCGTCTGTCTCCCACCCATAATGCACAGGATCAAGTGGTGGTGGGTCACACTTTGGTGCATTGAGCCAGTTCGCCACAGTGTAGTGGGCTCTGAGCACATTTTGATGGAAAGCTTCAGTTGTTGGTGGTAGAGAACATAGTTTGGGTGCAGCAGTTCTCGACTTCCCTGTCTTCTGAGCCCATACTCGCTGACGACATTCAGTAAGAGATGAGGATTTCTTATCCCCATAACATGCAACAATGAACGCTGTTGCCTCTTTCTCGATATGGTCAAAGCATGCATCAAGGGACCCCAGCTTGTCTAGCTTCCGACCCTTCTTGGCTGTGGCTTTGCCGATACCATGTGTTGCTGCAACTCTGTCACAACCACTCAAAGAGTGTAGTTTGAGGATTTGTGGGATGATGTCTTTGTGCTGGGTTACAGTTGTTCGGATGTCCACTGATTTTCTGCCACGCACTGGAGACTCCATAATCATGGGACAGCCTAGTTTCTTAAATTCATAGAAGTGAGTCAGCATGGCAAACACGTCTGTGTCATCACAAATGGTGGAGATGCGGGCATCAGAATCTTTCTCAGCTTGTACGATAGCGTGTTGTGTTATTATCACGTCAGCCTCTTCATGAGATGATGAGAGCTCCAATGCTACTCGACTCCTGCCTCGCACAATGGAAGTCGGTATGGTCTGCCATCCTGCAAGCACTAGTTCATAGTCTTGGGTTACAGTTGCGAGATACTCACTGTCAGCAAGGATTTGCTCACAGAGCAGCCTGTTTAGTTGCTCCTTGTTTGCGGTGCACGTAAGAACAGCGTCTCTTGTAGGCAATGGGGTGTTGAGGTCCAGCTTGTGAACTCTACTGCTCTTGCTTCTCATTGCCCGAGTGCTTGATTTCGGAGAGAAATCATAGTAGCGATCAAAAGCTAGTACTACAGATGCATGAGAAAGATGTTTCGGTAGCCATACTTTGAAGGTTTGGATAAATGTAGCAACTGCGCCACTAGCAGGCCAGTCGACTGTCCACAAAACAGCTGACACATCCATGATAACAACTTTTGGTCGACCCCATGTTCGAGAGGATGTTTCCACTCCCAAGTTCTGCTTCAATGCGGACTTAGCTGCATTTCTCATTAAGCCATCTGGTTGGAACAGTGCGGGTAGGTATGCCGCAAGCTCTGTTGAGAATACATGGGTCAAGTCAAGTTCGCGTTCGTTCATCAGCAAACCGATGACGCGTGCATAAATCGCTTCTTGGTCCATAACCAAGTGGGCACCCACCTTGATATGTTTCGTTTTACTTGCAAAGGTGATGACATGTTTGGAAATGGTGCCATAAAAGCCTTGTGGCCATGATGACTCGTACTGTGCCAGTTGCGTCTTTCCAATACTAACAGCTCTATCGGCATTGGCATCTGGAGATAAAAGCTGCCCTGTCTGAATATTGTATAAGTTGCCTCCTGGATGTGACTCTGGGTCCATTGTGTCCATGCACTTAGAAAGGGAATCATGAAGTGATTGGCGATCTTCTCCATCATGTTTGATGCGACCTCCTGCCTCTTCTTTGTGGTACAGATGGAATGTCTCTAGGTGCTCACTCATATCTAGGAGGTCAGCAGTCAGACTCACACGAGCATTGAGGCTGTATACCCACGTGAACATCACTTGTGGATTTTTGGTGTTACCAATGACACCACTAGGGCCCTTCCCACGACGCATCCGGGTACTCTCCACGAACTGGTCGGTTGGCACCGAATTCCAGAGTCCAACCATGTGATGCATAGAACCCACTCCTCTCATAAATGCATCTAAGACTTCTTCAGGCAACCACGTCATAGATCGAACGAAGAAGAGGCCAATAATCTCAACAACCTGAAAAAAAAAAGAGGAATAATTAGACATATTGGAATTCACCTTACCATGGGGAAAATAATCCCTGATTTCATTTTAAACCCTATAGAACTACTCAGTCTCGCCCAAAACCATAAAAACGACAGTAAGATCACCAAAATATCTCCACGACTGCCCGGGATATGGGATATTCCTTATTTCGGGGGGCGTTTGACCTCCAATGACCTTGAGTATTGACGAATGTGGGTCAAAACGACTCCCAAAGTATCTACACCCCTCCAGATCGACTCATCATCCTAAAAACTCCTAGAAATGACACCAAGATCATCAAAATCCATCAAGTATTGACCAGGATATGGGATTTTTCAGTTTCGCCGGCCATATTGAAAAAGCCAAGCGGGGGTCAGGTGTACACCCGATGAATTCTTGAATGGGGTGGTATAAGCTTTCAAAATATGTAAAAGTTTGCTTTAAAAACAAACAATGCAGGGTTCCAGTAAAATCAGGGTCTGTGCTACCGGACTAATATTCATTTTGACATATCAAGTCCAAAATCGTATACGCTGGCACGAATTTGGATACATTTTTTTATTTGCTTTCTATTTTATAATTGGTTAACTATTTCTGTTTAAACAACTTAATCATTTTCGTAGACTTAGCTTAATAATGTAATCTTGTTCATTTTCTGTATACATTCTCTCTTCGTTGTAAAAGATGAAGTCATGACCTGCTTAACGTTTAATTTTTAATCTTAAGCCTTTAATTTTCGCCATGTGCCTGTTTGTTTGTAATTCGTGATGGGAAGGCATATTTCAATTCCATTTTTAGTTAACTCGGCAGATCATGATAACATCAGATCTGTCAATATACGGTTTAAATAAAATATGGCTTCCTCTTGCTTAGCAGTTTACACACTGCTTCAGGAAAAATATTTGTTTTGTCTTTAAATGTTTTGTAAAGTAAATCAGCCTATTGAGAATAATAATAAAAAAACAGATCAGCATTAAATAATAATGACTTCAGTAGGAAGTTTAGTATAAAAGCCCATAAAATTTCTCCAATGTTCATTCTGACTAGACTGATCTAACTTACAGGTTGAGCATTACCTGTAACATTTTAGCAGTAAATTACCGTAAGAAAAAGTCTTCATCTTCTCCTATGAGCCTTGCTCTCTTCAGAGAACTTAGTCTTAAATAGAGAAAAATAATTTCCCGATACGTTATCAGAAGAATCGGGGAACCTTCAGAGAACTTAGTCTTAACTAAAATAAAAAATAATTTCTCGATACGTTATAAGAATTGGGGAACCTTCAGGGAATTTAGTAAGCCTCACAGAATCTTCCGATCCACCACAAGAAGAAGTCGGAGAGTAGTATAAGAGAAACTTCTGCGATTTCCTATACGGTACCAGAGTAACAAATCCGTTGCTGCCACCTAACCAGAACCCCCGTCAACTTCGAACCAACCAAGGCCATAGACGGAGGGGTTAACAACTGGCGACACTGCATCAGGATTCTTCCAGTCTTCCAGACCCTGGAAATAGAACAACTGGCGACCTCTGGATCAGGATTCTTCCAGTCTTCCAGACTCTGGAAATAGAACAACTGGCGACGCCCATTCTTCATCCAAGAACAAGTTGCCAGCAAGACACGTCTTCAGGACACGTCTTCAAGGATTTCGCCGTAGGAATCTTGTTAAGTACAGATTTTTTTTTTTAAAAGTAATCTCTAAAGTCTAAACATTTGAAAAGTCAGTATTATTAACAGTTAATAATGAGAACCAAGCCAGAATTAACAAGAAACACAGTGAACATTCACTACACCAGTGATACATTTCTTTTTATTGAAACCGAGTTATTTTCACTATTATAGTTAGTATAGAATAATTTTGTTTTATGTACCAAACATAATATTACCGTACCTGCGCATACATTCGAGTGAAATGTTGTTTACCTTTTTTATTTTTGTTTACAATTTTTTCAAATTATTGAAATGAATTGACCTGCAATTATTGTGCAATTATTGTGCATTATTATAATCCACAAATTGTGCATTATTTGTGTATTTCTTGGATAGAGAAAGAGATAGTTTATAGAGATAGTTTATAGTTTATAGTTTATAGAGATACTTGATAGCAGTTCAAGTCAGTCGGTTGCATCCAGAGGGACAACCACCCCAGAGAATTATAGAGATACTTGATAGCAGTTTCAAGTTAGTCAGTTTCAAGTCAGTCAGTTTCCAGTTAGTCAGTTTCAAGTTAGTCAGTTTCAAGTCAGTCAGTTTCGAGTCAGTCAGTTTCAAGTCAGTCAGTTTCAAGTCAGTCAGTTTCAAGTGCAGACGGTTTCAAGTGCATTCAATTTAAGTCAACCTTCTTTTTTTGTTGTAAGAAGCAGGAAATTGACAGATTTGTCTCTTTTTGCATGCAGTATATGCGTATATAAATATATAGGTCAAATATATATTTTATTGTTGTAACAAAAAACCGGTTTCTGCAAAGTATATGGTCAATTTATTTTTTTTTAAATGGGTATGAAATTTTTTTTATTATTTGAATTGTCTCGCATTGTTATAACAGAAAACGGAATTTTGGATTGATTTTCATTTTTATAATGGACTCCTAAATTAATTGTACCTAACTTGTATATATATATAGTTCGTGCGTGTTTGTTTGTTGACTCGTGAAAAGGATTTTTTTTCCTTTTTTTCTCTCGCTCTTTCGCGTCGGTAAGCAAATTTTTTTTCTTTTCATTCTTGGTTTTCATTGGTAAAGCGTTGATGCGCAAGGTTTCGTCTTTTTTTTTTTTATTGGAGTTACTTTGTTGGTACGCAAATAGTTTTGTCTGTTTTTTTTTGTGTTTTTTCGGCTTAAATTAAAATGAGTCCGTACAATTCGAGTAATATGTCGAAATCGACAGGCAAGTTTTGCATCTTCGTTTGGGATGACTTTATTAAGTGTTTATTTAAACCGAAATAGGTAATGTCACACTTAAGTTTTTTTCGTTTCAATTCTGTTGTATTTACGGTATTAGGGATAAGTTTTCTTTCTTGTTTTTCTTTGTTTCGCTTCGCCTTCCTCATTTGTAAGTCCATTTTACAGTCCTTTGTCGTTTTTTTCGGAGAAAATGGATAGATATAATTATCTGACGAGTAATATCCCTAAGGTTCCAATTTTTAAGGGAAGAGAATACGGTGAATTAGTACCCCTGTACGTGGACGAATGGTTTGACGAATTAGAGGGATATTATGTTCATTATAACGTTCGCGATGATATCGCGAAGATTAGGATGGTTACACACTTCTTAGACGATGAAGAGGGTTGCACAAGGAACGTCTTGCACCCATTCTTGTTGGAAAGTTTTACTACGTGGAACGCTTTTCGGAATTATGCTACTCAAGTGTTCCAACCGGTAGGCTACAGCGACGAAATAAATGCGACTGCATTAAGGAAGACGGAATGGTCGGAAGCTTTCTGGACCCCACGCGAAACCATCGATGACGCAGACGACGAAGTATGTTCATATGTTTTCGGAAACGCCTTCTTGGGCTCACGAAATGGTGCTTTTTGACGAGAGCTCACAAAGTTTCATGAAAACTTGTGAACAACCAAGCGGTTGTGGCTCTTGTTGACGACTGCTGTCAGGCGAATTACATTAAACAAGACGTATACAAGAAGTTACTTAAGACGGCTACGGGAAATTTCGATTTGCGTTCTGGCTTGACCTGTATTGATGATGGTTGGGAAGAATACAGTACCGGAGAAATTTTCTTCCTATTGAGTTTGATTCAGTCACTTATCTGACCCCATTTGTAGTCATATCTGAAGGAGACTGGGATGGAGATTTAATCCTGGGAATGAATTTCGTTATTACGCATGATTTCTATGTGGCCGAGAGAGAAACAGGCTTAATTCGAGGAGAGAACCCACCTTTCGAGTATGTGTGTCACCCCTACTCTTCGCTCTTTTCGACTGAGAGTAAAAGAATTGTTTCAGTTCAAAATAAAGAGGAACCGCTATTAGATGGGAAAGATTCTTCATCAATCGTCAATTGTTCCGTTCCAGTTCCGGCGAACTTTGGTAATTTTGAGTACGAAGACTCGAATGTCTTCACAGTAGACCCATGTGACTCTAGGCCTGTTCAAAAATCAACTTTTTCTTATTTTCATAGGTTTCTGTACATTTTCCCATGCTTTTTGACCTGAAAAAGCCGAAAATCACAACTATTTTGACCTAGGATGTTGGGAAGCATTGCCGCATGGAGCTTTAAATTTTCTGCCTTGAAATCGGCCAAAGCGCCAATTCCGGGGTCCCTTGAATTATGTTTTGCACTTTAACTTTTGATCTAAACAAGATAGAGCAACAAATTAGGTATCAAATGAAAGAGCATAAAATAATAAATAATAATAATAATAATAATAATAATAATAAATAAAAAATAATTAATAATAATAATAATAATAATAATTATTATCTATCATTTTTCAGGAAACAACAGAAACTCAATCAGAATCTAGAAAACCATCTACAAGTTACAACTTCACAATGACATTAAGCAAGGAGCTGAGGGAGCTCCGTGGGCGCACAGTTGATATCTCAGAACCTCCACGTACTGTCCACAGGCAGGTGTCGACTGGGCCATCTACCAGATCTCTCACTGAACTTTCCTGGTTGGATACCCTTCAGCGTTTATCAGTGGTTCCAGCTTCCCACCAAAAGACAGGCGTTCCAGTATTTCTTAATCTTCAGAATTTACCGGAAAATGCAGGGAGGCCATGGTTCAAGACCTTGCATATGAAACAGTTGAATCTATCATCCCATTCTGGCAGATGGCTAGGATCAAGACAATGACCAAGTACAACGCAATGAAGCTCTTCATGAAACTACATGAGAAACATCGTGCTCTGGTGAAAAGCAAAGGAAGAGCAAGTAACCCTGGAGGAAAAAGAGGAGCATTTGTGCTGGAATTAGACAGCCTGTTCGATATAGGAGCTCCAGATGCAATCCAGGAAATACAGAACAACAGACTGTTATCCAGAGAGAAGAAAGATGAGGATATCAGGTTCTACGAAGACCAAAAGACTGAGAGGAAAGGTCATATGTCTGGTCATGACAAGATTTTTGAGACAAGATCCCTGCATCAAGCAGCGAGGAATGAAAGACTGCAGCATAGACAAGAACAAGGTAAAACTAATTACTTTGAACGTTACAAAAAGTTTTAAGTTTTACTCCATTGCGATATTTAGCATGTACTTAACAATTACTGTCTTAACATGTTGTACTATTTTACAGCTGCAGCAGAACAAGAGGCAGTTGTTCATGTGGATGACATTACCTGGGGTAACTCAACTGACAACGACGCTAACACAGAGGACATGGATTACCATCAGCCTCGTCCTGGATGTTCTCACCATCAAGACACTGTGACTAGTGTGACTTGACGTTTCCAAGGAAGGTCATGGAATGTGATGTCATCTGCAATACAGCTGATCGTCTTGGTTTATCAGACAATCAAGTTACTGCCATGGTTTCTGTCACCTTGAAAGCTGGAGGGGCTGATCTGGATAACTTCGTCATCTCAACCTCAACAACACGTCGCAACAGAATGCTGTCCAGGTATAATATCAGCCAGAGTCACATGTCCAAGTTTTGTGAAAACCCCCCACAGTACGCTGCCTTACACTGGGATGGAAAGTTGCTCAAAGATGTCTTGGGCAGTGAACCTGGAAGTACCTCAGAGACTTTAGCTGTGCTAGTGTCTGGTCCACCTTCATACACTGAAGGAAAGTTATTGGGAGTACCTGTCATCGACAATTCTTCTGGCACAGCTCAGGCTGAGGCTTCAATGGATTTACTGGAGACATGGGAACTTACGGATAATGTTACTGCCCTTGTTTTTGACACTACATCCAGTAACAGTGGAGTTCACAGAGGAGCTGCCAAACTGCTAGAGAAAATGCTGAACAAAAAGGTGTTTTATCTGGCCTGTCGACATCACATCCTGGAAATCCTAGTAGGAGCAGTTTGGGAGAAGCTGTTTGGGAAGGTGAAGTGGCCAGATAATCCCTGGTTTGAGCATCTGAAGGATGTTTGGACGGACTTGTCCAAGGAAAACCCAAAGATGCTGGCTATCACAGCAAATGGCTGAAGGAAAGAAGAAGAACAGTGAAGAAATACCCAAGACATTCTAACAGCAGAAAGGCTTCCAAGAGCCGACTACAGGGAAATGGCTGAACTGACAGTCATTGTTCTTGGAGGAACGCCTCCTCGAGGTATTCACTGGAGTCGACCAGGCGCCATTCATCAGGCCAGATGGATGGCCAGAAACCTGTACTCCATGAAAATGCTGATGTCTGCAGATCAACTTGAGTACGACGAAGACACTGTATCAAAGCTGGAAAGACTCAACACCTTCCTTGCGCTGTTCTACACTCCTGTATGGATGATGTCAATGTCTTCTGCAGATGCTCCCGTGAATGATCTAAGTCTAATCCAGGACATGTTGAAGTACAAGAAAACTGACCCAGAGCTTGCTGATGCAGTACTTAATAAGATGGAAAACCACAAATGGTACCTGACGCAGGAAGTCGTGCCATTTGCCCTGTTCAGCAGTAGATTGAGTGACACATTGAAGCACGACATTGCTGCCCAGTTACATGCCACAGAGAAGCCAGACAGCTTCAGAACAGGAAAGCCTCTATTCCAGAGAGTCACAGCTAAGACCACCCTGGTTGATCTCATTGGCCCAGAATCACATTTCCTGCTGGACACACTGAACATTGGATCCGAGTGGCTTCTGGAACCTGTCACGTCTTGGCCACAGAATGAGGACTACAGAAAAGCGTTGGACTATGTTAAGAATCTGAAAGCGGTGAATGACATTGCTGAACGTGGTGTCAAGATGATGAGCGACTTTGCAAATGTCATAACAACAGATGCCAAGCAAAGGGACTATCTCCTTCAAGCTGTGGAGTTCAAGACGCCGCTTTGACAGCTTCAAGAAACAAACTCTCAACAACTGACTGTGTAAATGTCATTATGAAATTAATCATCATGTAATGCTTTCACTTCTTGATCGATTAGACTTGTGACAAAATGTTAATCTCAAATTTGTGTCATGAATAAGGCGCCTTGTCTGCCTTGAGTGTGAGAAAACGAATTTTGTGATATTTCTGAAATCTTTGTATGTACCAATGTGCCATTTCTTGTTCCAAGACTATCATAATTGTATAAGTTAGAAAGAGGATTAAAAACACTTTAATTTGGTGCCTATTTTGTTGCTCTATTTTGTTTAGATAAAAAGTTATAGTGCAAAACATGATTCAAGGGACCCCGGAACTGGTGCTTTTCGCCGATTTCAAGGCAGAAAACTTAAAGCTCCATGCGGCAATGCTTCCCAACAACCTAGGTCAAAATGGTTGTGATTTTCGGCCTTTTCAGGTCAAAAAGCATGGGAAAAAGTACAGAAACCTATGAAAATAAGAAAATGTTGATTTTTGAACAGGGCTAATGTGACTCCATCGAGAGCGAGTCACTCACTCCCTTCGGTTACAGTTAGGCAGGAATTTGAAGATCCCAGTTTCGGTTATTCCAAATAATTCTGGAGATGCATCTCATTTGAGTTCCGGTTTGCTCATTTCGCTTGAATCCCTATTTAAGGAAGAAGACTTGATTCTGTTTTCAAGGATAGAGGATTTTCCACCCAATTTTGAGACTAAGCCTACAGGTGCCGGGAGCGAACCCGAACCTACTTCGCCGTCGGAAGTTGTTCGTACGGAAAGGCAAGCGCGGAATACACTTATCCATCCAGTTAGTTTGTGTAGCATGTACGATACGCTGGGTGTCCTCAGTACGACGAGGGAAGTGCCCTATGAAGAGGCTGTATCAAAACCCACGACGGAAGCGCTCTTTGAAGAAACTGTCTCAGACATCACGAGGGAAGTTCTCGATGAGGAGAATTTTATAAAGGATTCCCCTTCTTCCGCTAATTTACGTTAGGGCACGGAGAATTCGCCTATGTCCTTCGGACATGATGCAAGCTCGGCTTATGACCTCGAATCTCATGTCTTAATGAGGTTCAAATCTTGCCACCCGCCAACAACGCGTCTTTGACGAATTCGGAAGACAATTGCCACTCTTCTCTTCCTACCAAAGGGAGTAATGCATCTTTGCATCGCTCTACAGGACAACTTTCATTCGATTCTGTACTTTCTAATCAGAAGGTTTGGAAATCGAAATTTGGCAGTACCATTTCAGACAACTGCCGAAAGTCTTCTCTTTCTTCTACTAAACAGAAGACTTATCTTCCTCCTGTTTCCCGTTCGATAAAACAGACTACTAATTTTTCTCCTGTCTCCTTGTTGGCCCTTCCTCAGGTCAAACCACGGGTCAAGAACCTTGGCATTGACCATAACCTTCCTTCTTTCTCCTCTAAATGTTCCTTTCTACCACCATAAAACAGCTTCTGGGAATACTTCTGTTCAGAATTCATCGGCTTTCTTCGTTCTTGTCATCTTAATCTGTGCTTCAAGTCCTTTCTTACCCTTCTCTATTCCTATTATCTCGCACCCCGATAGGCCACCGCCCTTCAAGGCTATCTCCAAATTGGCCCCACTCGTTCAGACTCCTGCCTGTTCCTGAATATTCGAGTGGTCACAATTTTCTGTAGCCATCTGCCTCTTTGATTTTAGAAGTGGAATTTCCATCACTAAGGTCACTCGCGTAGCTCCAAAAGGACCGAATACACGAAACGAAGAACAGTAATCATAACGTCGGTTTACCCCAATTACAAATTGTTTCCTTAACCGTACTTCCAGTTCCAGAGCAATGTCCACACGTAAACCTTTCACTGCACAATACCTTGAAATTTTATGCCTTCCACGCTATAGAGTTTAGTCAATTCCAAAGTTCTAAAAAAGTTCTCAAACGACCCATATCCGTTCAAAACCTTGCAGAAATCGTATCAATTTCACTTAAGTACTTTTCCAATAGTTCACTGAAATTCATTTCTCTCAAATTTTGTTCTCAATAAAGTTGATAAAAATCGCGTTTGAGTTAAAAGTGCATGCACACGGTGAACTTAGACCAGTGTAAAAAGTGGACCTAGACAAATCATACTCCAAGTGCTCAAGGACACCCAAGTGACCGTTAACTATAAGTGTTCAGTAGTGCATAAGTATCGATTTTAGTGTAAAATTTAACTGATAAATATAGTGGATTAAGTACGACGTAGATGTATTTTAGTTAACTATTTCTTTTTTCCTTATGGAACATTACATCCAACTACTTCCTTAACTATTCTTTGTCTCCATATAACACTACATCCAACTGCTGTTGTTTGATAGGATATTCAAACTAACCCCCTAGTTCCAACTCTGGGAAGGGAACCATGTGGAGGTTTTTCACAGGAAAATACATTTTTGTAAAATTTAACAATATCATTGTTTGTCTAAATTAACGTATGAATCCTTTTATTCTGTTTGCATAAATTAAAGCATTAATCTTTGAATTTTTAATATTTTATAACTCGCATCGATGCCCTAGTGGATCATCTGGTCTCTTTCTTAACTCAAACGACTCCAGTTTGCCAAATCTATAATCTTCAGCAGAGATTCCTAAATTCTAAATGTTCTTTTCGGCTAATATAAATCACATAAAGGAGTTAAGTGTAGAACCAAATTATATAAATTCCTTTGCTAATATCATT
This sequence comes from Bathynomus jamesi, assembly GCA_023014485.1. Taxonomy (NCBI): domain Eukaryota; kingdom Metazoa; phylum Arthropoda; class Malacostraca; order Isopoda; family Cirolanidae; genus Bathynomus; species Bathynomus jamesi. The sequence goes on from JAJOZX010005213.1 coordinate 297,822, forward strand.
GTTAGACAACCTTTGCAACCTTAAGAATCTTTTGTAAACGTGGCACCATGGGAGAGTCTCCAGGGCAAAGTGCAAACACTTTGAGAAGGCAGTCGAAGCCTCACCCCTCTTGCGAGTGCGTGCCTCGCCCTTTGGGCAGCCGGTTCGGCTCAGGTCCTTTGGTTTGTTAATAACTCTCTAAGCAAATGTCATGTTAAGGATTTGATTTTCTAATTACTGTGCATTGTAACTTAACCACCCCGACTTATGTTTTGTATATATATCTATATTATAAAAAACCATTTCTTATCATCTAGTTAGAATTAGTTAGGATGTTATATTATTGTATTAATATCATTCTAGAGGGGAGAGCCCTGTAAAAATGAACACTGAATAATCCCTTCATTCATATAATTATGATGTTCATTTGTATACTTCGTATTTTTATATAATCCTTATATTCTTATTTATATATTCATTTTGTCATATCAAGTCCAAAATCGTATACGCTGGCACGAGTTTGGATAAATTTTGATTTGCTTTCTGTTTTATAATTGGTGAATTATTTCCTTGTAAACTACTTAATCATTTCTGTATAAAACCCAAAATCGTATAACGCTGACACAAGTTTGGATACATTTTTGATTTGCTTTCAATTTAATAATTGGTTAACTATTTCTGTTTAAACAACTTAATCATTTTCGTAGACGTAGCTTAATAATGTAATCTTGTTCATTTTCTGTATACATTCTCTCTTCTTTGTAAAAGATGAAGTCATGTCCTGCTTAACGTTTAATTTTTAATCTTAAGCCTTTAATTTTCGCCATGTGCTTGTTTGTTTGTAATTCGTGATGGGAAGGCATATTTCAATTCCATTTTTAGTTAACTCGGCAGATCATGATAACGTCAGATCTGTCAATATACGGTTTAAATAAAATATGGCTTCTTCTTGCTTAGCGGTTTACACACTGCTTCATCAAAATTATTTGTTTTGTCTTTAAATGTTTTGTAAAGTAAATCAGCCTATTGAGAATAATAAAAAACAAAAAACAAAAAAAAACAAAAGACAAAAACAGATCAGCATTAAATAATAATAACGTCAGTAGGAAGTTTAGTATAAAAGCCCATAAAATTTCTCCAATGTTCATTCTGACTAGACTGATCTAACTTAGAGACTGAACATTACCTGTAACATTTTAGCAGTAAATTACCGTAAGAAAAAGCCTTTATCTTTTCCTACGAACCTTGCTCTCTTCAGAGAACTTAGTCTTAAATAGAGAAAAAAAAAATTCCCGATACGTTATAAGAAGAATTGGAGAACCTTCAGAGAATTTAGTAAGCCTCACAGAATCCTTCGATCCACCACAAAAAATCGGAGAGTAGTATAAGAGAAACTTCTGCGATTTCCTATATGGTACCAGAGTAAGAAATCCGTTGCTGCCACCTAACCAGAAACCCCATCAACTTCGAACCAACCAAGGCCATAGACGGATGGGTTAACATATATATATATATAGAGAGAGAAGAGAGAGAGAGAGAGAGAGAGAGAAGAGAGAGAGAGAGAGAGTCTTTCATGTTCTCTTTAATTATTGGAATGCAACCATGCATTCACTATATATTTATATGAATTATTATTATTAATATTATTATTATTATTATTGTTATGATTATTATTATTATTATTATTACTAGCTTCTAATCATGTTTCCAAAATCAAAGCTAAACATGCAGGTCTTGATACAGTACATACTAAAAACAATGTGGGCACCATAAATATAGGAAATCATAGTAGTAAATACCAAAGTCATTGTATTCTACTGTATATCCTCTAAACAAATAATCAGCTGTCTAATACCTTGTAATTCACTTGCCACCTCGGTTGGAGTAACTGTTATTTCTGATGATGTAGATGTTATCTCTGGTGAATACTTGTTGTTTCTGAAGCTGTAGCTGTCATTTCCGTTTCACCTTCACCTTTTAAAGAGTTAATAAGTGCGATTATTTGATAAAAATCTGCAAATGATTCGGACTTTAATACACTGTGAATTAGAATGAAATTGAATATTTTAATTAGTACTTTGTGTTGTAGTGTAACTGCGAGGATTTACAGTAGAGGGTGATTACAAAAGAAGTATACAATTTCAAAAATTTGTTGTGATCAATCTATTTCTGATACAAAAATAATAATAATATGAATGGAAACAGTAACTCGCAACGTTTGTTTTTAGTTTATAGGTGTTCAATATGATTTTCGTGGGTAAACCGGAAAAACAACCGAAAAAAACGGATTCGTCCATTGACCGAGATATCTTACGGAAAGTGTGGGAAGAGTTTGAATATCGTTTGAACAATGCCACGGTTACCCATGGCAGTTCGAACCCACACTTCCTGAATAGAATTTGAAAGCGCTAGCTACTACACTACCACTTAAAAGAAAATGTTTACGCGCACGCACCACTACACACACTGATAGTAGTGCTCATAAACATTTCCATTTAGGCCGAAGTTTTAATACATTTTTCAAGTGTGTATCGAATGGCATTATATATATATATATATATATAATTAAAACAGGTCATTTTTCCCATCGTGTCATTACCAAACCAAGCCTTTATCAAAGGTGTGTGTATATATGTGTATATATATATATATCGGGTCGGCAAAAAAAAAAGGGAGACCTTTTAAATCCTTCATATCTCGGCAAATACGGTACATAGAACCATGAAATTTTATTATGTTAATACAACGTAATTTTATGGTTTGTATGCCATCTTTTAGCATTTTAGCTGAGAAATTGGATTTATGGCGAATATTCCAGAAAAATCTTGCTAATCATAGGTTTAAGTTGATAATTAAAGCGATTTTAATTAACGTAATCCAACTGCAGTAGGTTCGGACAAGCTTCTCAAGAAAATCGATAAAACAGGAGCTATCAAAAGAATACCAGGTAGCGATATTAAATTTGGCTGCCAAATAGTTCTGATTTAAATTCTGTCGATTACGACCTTTGGGAAAATTTGTCACAGAGAATTTATCGGGTGAAAGTAAGAAATATCACTCACTTACGACAGCTTCTTCTGGAAAAATAGGATGAGCTACCACAAGAACAAATCAATAAAACAATAGATGAGTTCCGTCCTAGACTGAAAAAGGTTGTAGAAATTCGTGGTAAACATATCGAGCAGTTTTTTTAACATCAAGGTAGCACCATATGTGAGTACTTTGTAACGTTTTATCTGCACATACAATGCAGTAGTAGTGTAAAATTTAGAATTTCCAGTGGCATAAAGAAATGTTCACTGAATCCATAATTTTCATTAGTTTTCTTTGAAATCAGCTCACAATATAGGAAATTTACTTAGTTGTGGGGTGTGAAAAAATATTGAAATCTGACTATAACTTTGGATTTTACAGCCAGCCAAAGTTCGAGGGCTCCTTTTTTTTTTGCCCACCCGATATACTGTATATAGTTCATAATTTGTAATTTCTCAAAATTCCCTGAATGAAATATAATATTACTCTAAAAAATCTAACTTTATGCTTTCTTAAAAATAATTTAAATTACTGCGATAACATTTTCTGTTACTGATGAAAGAAAACGTATTTTTATGAGAAACTGCTAAGAATTGATTTTCAGAGTGGAATCTTGAGATGAACATGTTTGATAATCCCATGAGTTATTTTCTAAGAAATCATCTGAAAGATGTGGTAATCGATCCCATCTTATTTTTTAAATGGTTGTTAAGAAAGATACTGTAGATGTGCTGGTTTTATACTATCTATTACTCTTATACATTTAATACACCATTTTTATTCTTGTGGTTTTCAATTCGTAGGTTGCATGAGAGCCTCAGCTGGTTCACAAACAAGAGCTTATCTTATCCCAGTTATAAATTTAGTATATATAGATACATACATATATATATTATATATATATATATATATATATATATATATAAATTACTAAAAGTACATTACCTTATAATGTTTAATTCAATAGTTGAACCATAATCATTTAGAGTAGGATTATTACTAAAATGTAAAATGATTCCATAAGTCTTAGATCAGTTTCACAAGTTAGCTTACAAACAATTGAAAACTATTGAGAGTGACACGGTGGCTACAATTTAAACTTTGTCCTTGGATAGATGATTTACTTGGTTTATGCAAAGGCAAGGAGGTTCTGCTACCAACTCCCAAATGCTCATCGACCTCGTTTTTAAATGGCGTGAAGTGGAACCAATCAATATATGTGGCATTACAGCCAGGGCCCCCGAGAGGGCGGGGAAGCCGGGTTAAGTCCCCGGGGCCCGGACCTCTAGGGGGCCAGGAAAGAGGGGGGATAAAATCTAAAAATATTAATAAAGCAATTGATTAAATAACAGAGGAAATATAATTAAAGAACATACATTTTATAGAGATTATCATACTGTATGTTTTGAATAGTGACTTGGACATATAATCAGTTTGCTTGTTATGTACACAAAAAACATTCATAATAAAATACTGAGTAAACAGGGGAGGGGGTCCATATACCAATCCTTCCCCGGGGCCCGGGGCAGCTCTTGCCGGCCCTATTTACAGCCACAATGAAAAACATATGTGAGTTGAGACATCAGGGACTTAGGCAGGCTCTCCTTGTATCTAAAGAAGGAACCACTCGTGAAAGTTTTGACATCAACAAACCTAAAATCGGTTTGTGGATAAAGTGGAGTTAGTAAGGACTTTAAATCAGTTTCAATCTTTTTGCTGATATATCCATGAAATAGAATTCCTACAGATAGAACTTTTACAGTTCCGAAAGCTATAAGATACATTCAGCTCCCATTTTATAGATACATCAGCAAAAAGACTGAAACTGACTTAAAGTCCTTATTAACTCCACTTTACCCACAAAATTATTTTAGGTTTGTTGGTGTCAATATCTTTCTGAACTTGATATTAATATGTGTTTACCTAATTTACTTTTTAGCGAATTAATAAAATTTGGTCTTTCACACGCATATTTTCCATTTTATGGTGCTTTTTAGTCGAAACGAAGGCCTTAATATGGATTCAACCCTTTCTGTCACTTTGAGTAACCTATTCATGGAGCTTTTTGGGCGTAAATTTCTACCGATTTAAATGACTCTTCACTTGTTTGGTATCGCAACGTTGATGATACTTTATTGTCTTGCCAAACAATTTAGATCCTCATTGAGTTTCAGCAAACTAAATGAAATATTACCATCGATTAAATTCATACTTGAAGAAAATTCACAAATTCCCTTTCTAGATATTTCAGTTATTCGCTCAGTTCAAAACAAGCCCTGATTGAAAGTCTTTAGAAAAAACCCGCATTCAAATGCGGATGTACATTGTAACATTTTATGAATGAATGTTTAGTGAATGAGCGCTGATTGGTTGGCTGACTCATTGCCAAATGTCTTTAGAACATAATTATTTCCATTCATCACTCTGGCTTGCATATTACTAAGGAAACCTAAATCAATAATTAAATATAAATTCAAGAACGTGATATATATTAACAATGAAGTGAATAAAAAAATGGTCTTGTAAAAACTATAAAAAAAACCTTTGGACGTGATGACAGTGTTCATGCTATGGGCAAGCCTGTCATCCTGAATTAACAGAGCCGTTGGTAGGCATTATTGCACACTGAGCAAATTCCAAATTGATTTATTTATTTATTTATTTATTTACATTTAATAATGAACATAGATTTAGAAATTATTTTGTGTTATAACCAAGAGAGAGCAAAAACCTGATATATATATAAATACATATATAGGCGGTTTATGAATGAAAAAATAGTGTTTTGATGCATATTAAGTTTTAATAACATTATAACATTATCAGAGTGATGGGTATCTGTAGGTTTCATACGTCACTGCTTAGAATATCTTCCAATTAGCAAATGAACGACAGCTGAATGGATACTACTGGTATGGCATTGTTATATCCGGAGCAAATACTATTTCTAGATCAGCAACACTGATATAGTAATAAAGAGTCACTGAGGGAAATATTATTTAGAAACAAAGAATGTTTTGTATTGATGTTTTGTATTGAGGCAGCATCATAAATGCATAGAATTGTTTTGTATTAATAAGTTCCATGTTACAACTGAAGTTATAGAAAATAGGAGAACTTCGACTTCCATATAAGAAGGTTGCTGCAATTACAAAGAAATGGAAAAGCTTTGGAACAATCAAAACTCTACCAAGGTCTCGACGACCTTGCAGGATTTCAGAACGTAGAGCTGGACGGATTGAAAGAATGGCTGCTGCGAACCCACGAGTAACTGCAAGTGATATTTGCCAAACATGAACACTGTCTAAGCTCGATGTCCATCACTTTACTGTACGTCGTACATTGAGAAAGAATGGTCTGCATGGAAGAGTTGCACGAAGAACACTTCTGCTTGGAAAAACGCACAAAGAAGCTCATTTAAAGTACTACAAGTGTCAGAAAAGTGATAGATTTGCATTCCGGAAGAAAGTTCTCTGCATAGACGAGACCAAATTTGAATTATTCCGGAACAACGATCAACGGTATGTTTGGCGAAAATGAAAAACTGCACTCGAGATAAAAATATCCTTCCTCCAGTGAAACATAGTAGTGATAATTTACTTCTTTGGGGATACTTTAGTGGTTCTGGTTTAGGAAAGCTTGTCGTCTTCATTGCAATCTTGAAATCGAAGAAATATCAGGAAATTTTAGAAGAAACTGTATTGCCTTCAGTTCGGGAGTTGCGAATGAGTCGCAACTGGGTACTGCAGCAAGATAATGATTCAAAACGTAAAAGTAAGGGCACCATGAAATGGTTCCAACAAAAGAATTTGAAGCTTCTCGAGTGGCCCAGTCATAGTCCAGATCTCAATTTATTCGAGAATTTATAGTCTGATTTGAAAAAAGCTATCCGCAAGAGAAACACTTCGAATCCGAATAAATTGCAACAATTTTCTTTAGAAGAATGGGCCAAAATTTCTATTGTTATAATGTTATAATGTTATAATGCTTCAGAACCAACAAAGACCCTATGATCCACTCATGGCTGGTCTACCTAACAGTGTTTGTAGTTGTGTATTGTGCATGTCCTCCGAGGTGGCGGAGGGGACCTACAATCTTACGTGGGTTCCGAACCACAAAAGCCTTAATTTTACTACTTGAAACTATACCCAATCTATTAACATAGGTGTCTAATCGATTTTTAAACATGTTTATAGATGTGCTACTAATTACATCTGCCGGCAAACTATTCCAGCTATTTACTATTCTATGCGTAAAAAAGTTTTTGGCAACGGCTGTCTCGAATCTTCTACTTGTCAGCTTACACTCGTTGCTTCTAGTTCTACTCTATTGTGATATTTCGAAAAAGCTATCTCTATTTACGTTATCTAACCCACTTATAATTTTAAAAACCTGGCTTAGATCACCCCTTAACCTCCTAGTCTCGAGTGTAGTCAATTTTAACTCCTTAAGCCTATCCTCGTACGACTTCGACCTAAGCGACGGAATCATCTTAGTTGCTCGTCTTTGAACTCTTTCGATTTTGTCTATATCTTTGCGTATATCTGGATTCCAAATGGGATCTAACTAATGATTTATAAAGAGGAAATGATTTATAAACTAATGATTTATAAAGAAGAAATGTCTAAACCTTGTAGAAAATGCCCAAAACGAATCACTGAAGTCATTCAAGCAAAAGGTGGACACACAAAGTATTAAATAATTTTCGAAGTAAATGTATGAAAACTTCGCTCTTGTGCGGTCATTCGAAATTGTGAACGAAAAAGATAGATATTGATAATGTATATAACTCGCGCCATTCATCTAGCACGGTGTATAGATCCGGGTTGGAGAAATCTAATTCCACGAGGAGGAACATCGCCCAGGTAGATGACTGTTAATTCAAGGAGCTCCCTATAATCGGCACGAGATTGAATGACTGCGAGGTTCCGCTTGCAGGTAACGATAATTTCATTCTTCCCTGGGAGCTCGGCTTCTACACTTTCAAAGCCCTCCTTGTCTATCGACTTCCAGTTCTTCTTAAATCGATTGAAGAGTGTGATGTCGGGCCCAGAGATGGTACCGTGACACTTGTCGAACACACATGATACCACAATTTCATTGATGTGGTGACGCCACACGATTCCAAGGAGCTGTCTTTCAAGCTTGTTTTCGATGAGTGTACAAGCTCCAAGTTTGGGACCAGTATTGCTTACAATGGTGTCAAAGCACATCGCCTGTACACGATTGCGCAATTCCCAATCGTCTAAGCAGTCTACTACAGTCGTTACAATATGTTCTCCTTTACCTGAAGCGAACTTGAGCACTGCTAGAAGTTTCGATGTCACTCCCTCAGACACAAGAACAGGTAGTCGCTCTACATTGTTATCCCCGATCAGGTCTGGAAATAATTTCCCATCCCAACGGACGATGAGGGAGTATCTGGCTCAAAAGACTGCTTGATGTTATTAGCGATCTTCTTGCGTGTTTCCATTCTCTTTCTCTATAATATGCTTCAACTGGTGGAGAGCTTGTCCAAATCATGCCCCAGAGAAGTAGCAGCACCTGACAGCACGAAGACGGCTTGGCGGTCAGTCATCTTGGTCCGGTCCAGTGCCATTGCTAGCTCCGGCGATAAGATGTCCTTACCTTTGAGCTTCCTGGACCGTTTCTTTTTAAGGAAATAGGATACACCAGGCTCTTCATCAGCACTGCTGATACTCGAAACGACTATTTTCTTCCATTCTGCTTCTTTTTCTGCCAACTGCAAAATTATTCCAATTACGATGAAACTTCGAGTGCCGTGCAACACCTTCGAGTGCCGTGCAACACCCCTAAAAATATTTCGAATTAGCTGAATTTTTTTTTTTTTTTTTTCAAAATAGGTAACAATTACTGAGGGTAAGATTAAGATTTTTTGAATTTTGAAAAATCGATTTTTTGGGCAGTCTAATTATATATATATAAAATAAAATATAAGAAGTGATATATATATATATATATATATATATATATATATATATATATATATATATATATCACCTCATATATATATATATTAGACTGCCCCAAAATTCGATTTTTCAAAATTCAAAAATCTTACCCTAAGTAATTGTTACTTATTTTGAAAAAAAAAACAAATATAAAATTTCAGCTAATTCGAAATATTTTTAGGGGTGTTGCACGGCACTCGAAGTTTCATCGTAATGGGAATAATTTTGCGGTTGGCAGAAAAAGAAGCAGAATGGAAGAAAATAGTTGTTTCGAGTATCAGCAGTGCTGATGAAGAGCCTGGTGTAACCTATTTCCTTAAAAAGAAACGGTCCAGGAAGTTCAAAGGTAAGGACATCTTATCGCCGGGAATGCGAGTATTTCGATTTCGATTGTTTGAAGCTTACCAATTCGGACCATCTATTGATTTAGTCCTGCCCCTAATCGCTTAAATCTTTTAATCACTAAATACACAACTTTGTACCTGAAAAATATACCATATGAATTTTATTCGACCAAATTTAAAAGCTTTTTCATCCCATATCATACCCAATTTGGCAGTGAGAGGGTTAACCTAGTTGCATGACCGAAAAAGGAGATAGTGCAATGCATTAGCAAATATCGATCAGTTATAAAGGGGGGAGGGGGAATGTTGCAAGAGGTTATGCAACAAGGGGGAATCCATCTGACCTCCTTG